>MDKH01197206.1:0-41253 GCA_005239495.1 Nicotiana undulata | reverse complement strand
GTTGTGCTGCCCGATCTGTTGGGCCCCCAGTTTAGTTAGCTAGTATGTTTAGTGGCTAACTCGGTCAAATACAGCATCGAGTGCAAGTCATGCCTCCCCTAGTTTGGGGGCGTGACACTATTGTTGCTCACAAATTGCCAACCAATCCAATGTGTCCGCCGGTAAAGCAAAAGCTCAGGAAGTTCAAACCCGACATGAGTTTGAAAATCAAGGAAGAAGTTACCAAGCAGATCAACGCCAAAGTTCTCAGGGTAGTTGAGTACCCGACATGGTTAGCCAAAATTGTGCCAGTGCCAAAGAAGGATAGGAAGGTCATAGTCTGTGTCGACTACCAGGATCTCAACCGGGCTAGTTCGAAAGACGACTTCCCTTTGCCAAATATACACATCCTTATTAACAATTGCGCTAAGCATGAGCTACAGTCATTTGTAGATTTCTTCGCTGGTTATCATCAGATTTGGATGGATGAAGAAGATGCTGAGAAAACGGCTTTTCATTACGCCGTGGGGAGTATACCTTTATAAGATGATGTCGTTCGGCCTGAAGAATGCAGGGGCCACCTATATGAGGGTTATGACCACCATCTTCCACGACATGATTCACAAGGAGATCGAAGTACACATGGATGATGTTATTATCAATTCCAAGAAATCCACTAGTCACACAGATGAATTGAGGAAGTTCTTCAATAGGTTGCGGAAATACAATCTGGAGCTGAACCCCGCGAAGTGTGCATTCGGGGTTCCGGCTGGGAAATTGCTTGGGTTCATCGTCAGCCGCCGAGGAATAGAATTGGATCCGTCAAAGGTCAAGGCCATTAAAGACCTACCGCCGCCAAGGAACAAGAAAGATGTGATGAGTTTCTTGGGGAGGCTTAATTACATTAGCCGATTCATAGCACAGTCTACAATTATCTGTGAGCCAATATTCAAGATGCTGAAGAAGGACGTCGTAACTAAGTGGATTGATGATTGTCAAAAGGCTTTTGACAGAATTAAGGAGTACCTACCAACACCACCAGTCTTAGTACCGCCTGAACGGGGTAGACCCCTGTTACTCTACCTTGCGGTATTAGATGGAGCCTTCGACTGTGTTCTGGGGCAGCATGATGAAATAGGAAGGAAGGAACAAGCCATTTACTATCTAAGCAAGAAGTTCACTATGTATGAGGGCCGGTATTCTCTATTGGAACGCACCTGTTGTGCTTTGACTTGGGTCACTCAAAAGCTGAGGCACTACTTCTGTGCCTACACAACATATCTCATATCAAGGATGGATCCATTAAAGCACATCTTCAGAAGCCCATGCCCACTGGCAAGCTAGCCAAGTGGCAAATCCTGCTAAGCGAGTTCGACATTGTCTACGTGACTCAAAAAGTAGTCAAGGGACAGTCACTAGCATACCACCTCGCTAAAAACTCTGTGGACGGAGAATGCGAACCCCTAAAAACGTATTTTCCTGATGAAGAGGTATCATTCATAGGAGAAGACATTGCAGAATCCTATGACGGTTGGAGGATGTTCTTCGATGGAGCAGCGAACTTCAAAGAAGTTGGCATTGGAGCAGTCCTAATATCGGAAACCGGTCAGCATTATCTGGTGTCTGCCAAACTCAGATTCCCCTGCACCAACAATATGGCAGAGTATGAAGCATGTATCTTAGGACTCAACATGGCCATTGACATGAACGTCCAGGAGTTGTTAGTGATTGGTGACTCAGATTTGCTGGTACATCAGGTACAAGGAGAATGGGCAACCAAGAATTCCAAGATACTGTCGTATTTGCACCACGTACAGGAATTGAGAAAGAGGTTCACGAAGATAGAATTTTGGCATGTCCCCAGAATCCAGAATGAGTTCTCCGATGCATTGTCTACTTTGTCCTCAATGATCCAGCATCCGGACAAGAATTTCATTGATCATATTCCAGTGAAGATCCATAATTAGCCGACTTACTGTGCCGATGTCGAAGAAGAAGCAGACGGAAAGCCTTGGTTTCATGATATCAAGGAGTATTTAGCAAAAGGAGATTACCTAGAGCTTTAGAATCCCACTCAGAAACGCACACTTCGAAGACTATCCAACAATTTCATTCACAGCGGAGGAATCCTGTATAGGAGGACTCTTGATTTGTGATTATTAAGGTGTGTCGACGCAAAAGAAGCATCAAAACTACTAGAGGAAATTAATGCCGGGACCTGCGGTCCACATATGAACGGTTTTGTTCTGGAAAAGAAGATACTACGGGCTGGTTACTTTTGGATGACTATGGAAATGGACTGCATCCAGTATGTTCGGAAATGCCACCGTTGTCAGATTCACACAGATATTATAAAGGTACCCCCAAACGAGATTAATACGGCAACGGACACAGGTTCATTATGGTGGCCATTGATTGCTTCACTAAATGGGTCGAAGCAGCCTCATACAAATCAGTAACTAAAAAGTCATGGCAGACTTTGTCCGCGACCATATTGTTTATCGATTCGGAATTCCTGAGTCAATCATCACCGACAATGGTTCCAATCTCAACAGTGACATGATGAAAGCTATGTGCGAAACCTTCAAGATCAAACACAAGAACTCCACGGCCTATCGACCTCAAATGAATAGAGTTATAGAAGACACCAACAAAAAAATCAGGAAGATACTAAGGAAGATGATAGAAAGGCATAAGCAGTGTCATGAGAAGTTATCATTCACCTTATTGGGATATCGCACCACAGTCTGCACATCGACCGGGGTAGCTCCTTATGTGCTAGTTTATGAACCCGTCAATTTGGGATCCAAATTCGAGATTTTCCTTGGGAGGTATCGGAAAGGATTTGGAATTGAATAATATCGATTCATACAGAAGAAAAGGTTCTCTATTGATTCAAACACTGTACCTAACATATGGGATAGGGATCGAGGAAAGGGAAAAACCGAAGATTTCACATGGTACTTTTATCAATCTGATTTATTTCGTACCTTTCATTCAATGAGTAAATGGGTCAAATTCTACAGGATCCAGAGGATGTTATTCCTGCAAAAGTTGAGATTCTATCCCTAAGAATTATACAAGAAGCTGAGCTCAGCGACACAGAATGGGTAAAGAGCCGTTATGAGAAACTAGCCCTCATAAACGGAAGGAGAATGAATGTAGTGTGTCATGGTCAACTCTATCAGAACAGAATGACCAGAGCCTTCAACAAGAAAGTCAAGTCGAGACAGTTCACACCAGGGCAGCCGGTGTTAAAGAAGATCTTTCCACATCAAGATGAAGCCAAAGTAAAGTTCTCTCCCAACTGGTAAGGCTCATACATGGTTCACCGAGTGCTGACAGGGGGAGCACTTATACTTGCAGAGATCGACGGAGAAGTCTGGCCAAAACCGATCAATTCAGATGCAGTCAAATGTTATTATGTGTAACCCTTTATGCTTCTATCAATGTTGTAAATTGAACTACGCCATACCTGATTCATGTTTAAGAGGGGATACGTAGGCAGCCCTATGGGTTCGGTCACAATTCAATGAAAATTTCATTTTTCCCCTCAATTGGAAATTGGGACCCTCAAAATTCTAAAGCAAGTTCAGCCGATCGCCAGTTAGAAGCCTTCACCCATCAAACTGAGGCAGAATTTTGAGGACGACCCTCAAAATTCCGTAGCAGGAGAGGTTGCAATGTCTCGAACCGTGTCACAGTTATCGATTCATCTAAAACTATTTTAGATTACATGTTTATGTTATACCTTTACAAAATCATGCATACTTATTCTTGAAACACCTTGTTTAGCAAACGCTACCCCAATGATACAGACAATATCGTCAGATCAAGCTGAACGAGTCAAGCAAATCCAGCGGGGATACGAACTAACCTTTCCCTATATTACAAAACTCACGATTTTCTTTGGATGTAGGCACAAAGAACAAACACGCCGAGAAGTCTCAAATCTCATCACAATTGCAAATACCAAAGTTCGATGTCCACACAAAGAACGAACATATTCAAAATCACAATTCTAAAAACCATCACACTTGTCGGCATCTACTATCAATACAAACAATACTCCATAGTCACAACGCCCGCAATAATCACAATGCTACAGTTTTCTATCAGCAAAGAATTCCTACTGTCATTTTATTTCCTGCATAAGGCTACCTTCCTACCTTCTAAGACTAAATGTTGTCTCCATGTGCATCTGCATTCCTGCATAAGTCTACCTTCCTGCCTTCCGATACTAAACGGTGTCTCCATCTGCATTCCTGCATAAGGCTACCTTCCTGCCTTCCGAGACTAAACGTTGTCTCCATCTGCATCTGCATTCCTGCATAAGGATACCTTCCTTCCTTCTGAGACTAAACGATGTCTCCATCTGCATTCCTGCATAAGGCTATTTCCTGCCTTCCGAGACTAAACGATGTCTCCATCTGCATCTGCACTCTTGCATAAGACTACATTTCTGCCTTCCGAGACTAAACTCTGTCTCCATCTGTATTGCATAAGGCTACTACTCTGCCTCCCAACTTGCATAAGGCTACTATTCTGCCTTCCGAGGTTAAGCTCTACCTCCACCTGTATTTGCATAAGGCTACCATTCTGCCTTCCAAAGTTAAGCTCTACCTCCACCTGCATTTGCATAAGACTACCATTCTGCCTTCCGAGGCTAAGCTCTGCCTCCAATTTACTTCTCAAGAATGACTGTTGTACCAAGCGCTATTTACTTCGCTTTCCTTTCAGGCTAAGCTCTGCCCTTAATTCGCAAGACTAAGCTCTGTCTTGTTAGCATCATACTATCGCATTTTCATGGGCTGAAATATCGCCGACTTATCCAAAGGAATCATCGTTCGGAGGCACCATCTTCATAGCCCGAGAACACCATGCCATGGCCTGAGGATCTATCTCAATTTTTGCATATAATTATTCAAAGGCGTCATGGTTTGAAGGCACCATCCTCATGGCCCAAGAACATCATTTTCATGGCCTGCGAATCCTGCATCAAGCAATTCATAGCCCAAGACGTCATGGTCTGAGGACGCCATCCCTAACCGTCCAAAGACAGCATTCATGGTCCAACGAGAACTTGCATCATGTTTGAATTACGCACAGTATATGCTCGTATTGTTTATTTGCAGGAAAGCCGGCAAGTAGCAGACATCCTGGCAGGAGAGGTCCCGCTCCAGTTCTCCCAAACTACCCCGTAAGTCATTGGTTCACCTAACCATGTACTTTTCGTCCGTTCTTGTAAAACTTCATCGGTATACTTCGTCGATGACTCTTGAACTACATATGTCCTGATTCCTGTAAAACCAGGAATATGTAGGCAATTCAGAAACCAGGGTGCGGCCTAAATCTTTTCAAACCACTTCGCTCGGTCAAAATTGGCCATCATATCTTTACTTGACAACTCTTTCATCCTTCCCGGGTAAAGAGGGGCAGCTGTTGATACCCAATTTTTCCTCAAACTATTTTTAAACATGCATATATACCTTCAAAATCAAGTTCCATAACAATTGGTATTTTTCCATAATTTTCTCATATTTTTATTAACTTATTTCTAATTTATCCAGTATTTTTATCTCTAGGAATTAGTTATGAATTGCATTACAAATGATTTCTTGACTTAATATATTATTTTTGGTCTTATTAAGATCAAATTATTTCACAATTTTGTCAAATTGGCACTTTTGGCTATAGTTGCAATAATTTTGCAATCATAGCCTAACCATATGTTTTATGCTATTGATATTTAATAATTAGTCATTTATATTTCGAAATACCGATTAATCATTTTAATTTAATTTATTAATCATCAATCTCATTTTTATAATTATCATTTAGTTTTAATTAATTTTAATTAAGTATTTAACAGCTAGCCATTTTTTATTTAAATTCTAGCCCCAATTAAATCTGATCCCTACCCAATTTGACCAGCCCAATACCCAATTGAATAACCCAAAAGACCCCAGGCCCAATACCTTATCACACCCGACCCAATTCTTGTTAAATCCTGGCTGTTGATCAATTTTGATCAATGGCCCAGATTAAAAACTTACCTAAATTAGACCTAAAGACTACCCCCCCCCCCCCCCGTCCCTCATTCACTCCTGACACTCGTCTCTCTAGTCTCTCTCTATCTCCTGACACTCGTCCGATGGAGCCCGTTCACCTCCTCCGGCCCCTTCCCCTGTCGGAAACTTTATCCTCTCATCATCACTTGGCCTTTGCTTCACTTCTACGTCGGGTATCACCACTTTGAGTCCCTTAGAGGAACCAGAGGTGGTTCAACTCATCTCTCCGATCTCATGCCATTTTCTCCGTCCATCTATGGCTGGTCGAGTAAGATCTACCCTTTCCGGCCAAAGACCGGTAATATCTCTGAGTTTTTCTTCTTTTTATGGGTTCTTCTAGAAAACCTAGCCTTGAACCTTTCTGATATATTTAGATCTGTAATAGATCTATGAATATTATGGGGTTTTACATGTTTTCTTCAAAGAAATTTGTCTGTTCTTAAATGATTTCTTCACTTTCAAAACTAGAGTTTAAAAAAAAACCTTTTACAAAACGGTTTCTTTCCAATTTCCTGCATTACTTTATGATTTTATCATGTTTAAATATTTTTTGAGGCTTTTTATTCTGTTTGAGTCATTTCGTTAAAACCCTAATACTTCTGGGTGCGATATGAGCGTTCGAGTCTATTTTGCGATGTTGTTTGTTTGTTCTAGCATAGCTACTGTACTCTCATATATATTCTATGTGCTCTTGTGATTTCTTGCTCTATAGTCACTATTAGGGTTTTGATTCTTTGTCTCTCATGCCTAAACTATGATTGTCTACTGGTTCCTTTCATTATCTACTATTCTCTATAAGGAATCCCTAATTTCGTGATTAGGGTTTCTGTTGTTTGCCTAATAAGAGTTCTTCTAGTATCGTTTTACCATTTTTTTGAATCTCTGTGATCAGTCCTTTATTGGCTTTACACTATATTTTTTACTGATTTTTAATTCCTTAAAATTGTGATATTTTCCTTTGAGTAATACTGGTTGCCTGACTTTGAGTATTTCCTTGCTTGTATGAAATCTGGGTGTGAGCACTGCCCGGGAACCTCTGAGATCCTTAGGGAACTCTGACACACCCGGATTATGAAAGGTTGTGAAACAACAGTATATGACATTGAGGATCCAAAAACTTGGGCCTACTATGGAAGGCTCCCTACAGTTAACTTCTTCTTTTCCTATTTTAATTATGTACTTCATATTCAGAGACTTGTAATAATTTGTAAATACTATTCTGGGGCTGGATAGTTAAAATGGGTGGGGTATGCATGCTATAGTATAAGTATGGGTAGATATCATGTTTCTCTAGGTTTGTTTTTCCTATGTGCGCACCAGTAACCTTGTCTAGGAATCAAGCATGTCATGCATTTTGTCACTTATGTGGATACATCTGCTTTTCCTGCAGCACATCATCCTCACTTAGAAAATCTTGTTCATAGGATCGGTAATAACAAGGAAAAACTGCTATCATGTGATTCTGAAAACGTAATTTAAATCCTGCCTTAAAACGAGTGTGTTAACAAATCTGCAATCATGCTTTACCACGCTATATACGCAGAGATCATGTTCTAGGTAAAAACCTATGTAAATCTGTCACCTATGCTATTACTGAAGTTATGCATAACGATGTAACCTTGTATTCATTTAGAAAATCATGCTTAAGTTACCATGCTGCGTTAGACATCGTGCAATAGGATCATACTTAGTCTAAACATATGTCTGAAACAGTCCCATGGCCTAAACAAACTGGTAATCAGTCCTTTGTACACACTTAGGATTACATGTTATTAGGATTGGGCTTTAACAAATACAATTGCTGCATGTTATGCTACACCTAAGCAAGCCTTAGGTAATCAATTACGAGAAATAAAACCAGACCTGTCTTTGTGATCATGTTTAACTACCATCATGCTAAAATCAGTAGGCAAGCCATGACTAGGACTTCCTCTCTGAGTTATGTTATATAATTGAACTCTGCTATTTTCACTTAGACATCATGTTTAGGAGCTGAATCTGGACCTAAATTTGTGTATGAGGCATGCTGTGTATGTGCACTATATGTGGAGGTATACTTGAGCTCTTTAATTTCTTTCCATATTGTCCCCATATGTGCAGTCCTACTTGTTTTGTTATTTGTCGCCTTAGAAGTTTTACCTTTGAAACCTGAGGGTGTACTTAGAAACCTCCCTTTTAGGATAGTAGTCCTAACTTCCTCCGGGACTGATAGGAAGGGACGGGTAGCAGCATGCAATAGAGTTCGTGACCAATACGCGCTTTAATTACCTTCACGGGGTGGGAAAGGATAGAATATGGATATGATGTCCGGTGCGCTAATACCACGTGTAGCCCCTCTTTGAGGAGTGTCATACCGGGTATTGCATTGATGTGATCCATATTACCACAAACCTAGGATATCCTTTACTCCCACATGCTTAGATTGTAACGCTTTTTGAAACTTCTTTTCATTAATTGTTTTCAAACCTCTATGTGTACTTAGGCTTAAATCCCCTCTTATTTGAGCCCTTACTTGTTTGTTTGCCAAAGTCGTACAAATTCACAAAATTGTTTGGCCGGGAACCACACTTGTGGATCTTGAGGGGTACCTAACCTTCCCCTTAGGATAAATTTCAAGCCTTTACCCTATCTCTGGTTAACAACGTAGTTGTAAATGAACCCCTTTGTTGTCCTAACGCACCTTTAAAAATCGTTAGGTGGAGACTCTCAAAAACACAAACCCCTTTCCCCAAAGGAAAGAGTTGTCTTAACCAAAAATGTCATAAACCCGATCTCCGCGAGGTAAAAGAGGGCGCGACAGATATGCCCCAGAGATGTAATGGAAAATTCGTCGTGGTAGGTACGGTATGATTTGCTGGGAACGTACCTTTCATATAAGTACTCGAAGGGTATGTATGACTGTTTTAGACATTCTAACTCAGCGTTCTTCTTCAAACCCATCATTTTCAAAAAGCCTTTGCATATGTGGTTCTCAGGCACCAGCAACCTAGAGGTTTCCCAAACTAACTCTGCTAGTCCTCCTATCACTTCTAGAAGCAGTGTCATTTCATTATTCCCAAAGCGGAATACAGCTCTTTCACTATCCCAAAACAAGGTGGCGGCCTCAATCAGCATGTTGTTGGGTTGGACGTCTAGGAGAGACGGTAAATCACCCAGGTACTTCTTGACATGTTTCTTATCACTGGAGTGAAGATCCTCCCACCAGTTCAGGAGCATTGGAGGGATATTGCTAACCATACCGAATCTAGGGACCTCGTGCCTCATATTTTTGCAAGACAAAAATAGTTAGGCCCTTACCCCCACCAGACTCGGCTCTTCATACACTTATGATTAGCATACAAGCATTTGGTTCTCCAAATAAATGCACGGAATGTTATTGTGTCCGTTTGGATTATGGAAACCCCGGTGGACTTTGGACAAGGCTGTCTTAAAGGGTTATTATGCGGACGACACATTAAGCCGGCTAGGTTTGACCATGATGCATGCGCACTTTAACAGAATAAGGTTTCTACGGGGTTTTAGACTGGTACCCTTGAGCGGACAACTCAAAGGGGAATGCACGGAACCATCCACTGCACCGCTGATCGACTGGTTTTACCGCAAATAAGCCTTTTCGAATTTAGGGGTGATATAAAATACGAAGAGCGCAACCACTCATCAAGCGTTGCTAGAGGATTTGTATAGGCACGAGTGGAATATGATGTTGAGCATGATTATGAAACAATAAATAAACAATAAAAGCATGTAGTCATGTATTTTCACATTGTGAAAGCGGTAATTACAACAGTTGTAATTTAAATCATTCACAAAGGGAAACAAAGAAACATGTCAGTTTTGCTTTTGAGAAAGATTAAATACTTGAAAGAGATAAACAAATTAATTGCACATAGGGGGGGGGGGAATGGAAAGGTTTCAAATATTGACAAAGTAAAGGTCAAATTCACAAAGCAGTTTGAAATGGTAAAAGCCTAAATCCCCAGCAGAGTCGCCATACTGTCGCGCCCCTTTTTCCTCTCCTTTCGGATCAGTTAGGGTCTTTGACATTATTGGGACAACACGTTTCCTTTTTGAGAAAGGGATATAAGGAACATGAAGAGTCGCCACCTAACGAATTAAGGTGAGTTAGGGCACCTACTAAGGGTCATTTATAACACAGATTGGATAACCAGAGATTGGGTAAGGGCTTGAAATTACTTTCAAGAGGAAGGTGTTAGGCACCCCTCAAAGTCCACAAATGTGGTTCCCAGCCAAACAAGCTTTGTGAATTCAAACAAGTAGCAAATAGGCAGTTATATATAAACAAGTAAATGAATAATGGTTTTGGAATGATTCGTAGTTTAAGCACACATATGTAATAAGGTTTAAAAGATTTATGGTCTAGATATATATATATATATATATATATATATATATATATATATATATATATATATATATATATATAAGGAATAGGGGAGTCCTAAGTTGCTTATCCTATAGGATCACATCAATGCAATGCCCGGTAATCACTCCTCAACGAGGGTCTACACGTGGCATTAGTGCACTGGTCATCATATCCATATCTACCCTTTATCCCACCCCTCAGTGGTTATTAAGCGAGTTTATTTAACGATCTTTATGCGTGCTATTACCCGTCCCTTCTTAATGGTCCTAGAGGAATTTAGGACCTCTAATATAGGAAGTTCTAGACATAACCCCCTAAGGTTTTTAAAAGAGAAAATTCTAGGCGACAAGCAAGAACAAATTGGACTTAACAGATAAAGGAAGGAAAACAGTTATGATGCTCAACTTTACCTCCACAGATAATGCACATAAGCAGCACGTCTCAAACACAAACAAGAGCAGTTTTATTAGAGAAAGGACCTAAACAGGATATCTAAGTGGATGATGTCTAAGTGAATATCAAAACACAGAAGATATGCAGCTTTGTTTTATAAACTCAGAAGCAGGTTCCCTAATCAGTTTGCCTATTGATTTAAAATTGTTAACCTTTAAACACTAACACAATCCAGTAGACAGTTCCAGTTTATAGAGGTTGATTACCTAAGGCTTGCCTAGGCGTGGGATCATGCATAATAGTCATCAGAATCATTGAACAATTCCAAAATTTGTTTTTGTTTGCCTAAAAACACGTTGTTCTAGGTGTTGTAAGTCTGATAATACAAGGATTATTACCTGTTTTATTTAAAACATGATAATTAAATGTGAAACTATTTTTACCTCTTTTTATGAATCAGTAGTTTAAACTAGGCATTTTTAACGAGACCTTAGAGCATGGTATCTAATATGCAAGTGACAGAATTTATAAAGGCATAGAGAATTACAGAGCATGATGAATGAATGCACATGAGTGAAAGTTTTTATGACAATTATCTTAACAGAATTCTTAAAGCATGATCTCTGAGTGCACAAAAGAATTACAGAATAGCTAGGACATGATTTTGAATGCGCAGGAGTAGCAGCTTTTACGTTAATATTGTTTATTAACCTAGGAGCAGTATTTTCAAGTGATAAACATGTATTAGTACTGAAGCACTAAACCTAAGAACATGATATCTAGTGCATGACATGATTTAAATGTATTGGTCCTAAGGCAGGGATTCTAATGCAAGTATAGGGAATGTAAAAGCCTAAAGCAGGATTTCTATCAGGTAACATTGATAAAACTACATGGCTACCCTCCCCATTTCACTAGCCATCCCCAATATGCATTTACAATAATTATTAAAGACCCATATTGAATGAATAGATGAATAGATAAAGGAAAAAGAAGGAGTTACACTATAGGGAGCCTGAAAGCAGGCCCAGGTTTCCAGAACCTCAAATGCCCAAGTGTTTCATAGACTTTTCATGTCTGGGTGCGTCAGAGTTCCCTAAGGATCTCAAGGGATCTCGGGAAATGCTCACACCCAGATTTCACAACCATAACTGAGTAAGTGCAGTGTGGAAGCCAGCTCCAATGCATCAGAGTTCAGAGGGATCTCATAGGGATCCCAAAGCAGTCACACATTGGAGGGGTAGAACTTAAGGACCTAGAAGTAGAGTGAGAGTGCTTGACATAGTTTTGAAGAGGTTTTAATAGGAAGGCGATATTTAAAAGGGGACTCAGATGAAATAATTTTATTTAAAAAAACAAGAGAGAGTTGTCAGTAAAACAGTTTTTGACAAGAATAGGGCAATTAACAAACAACAAATATAGGGCCAAAACAGGTTCTGCAACATTCAAAGAACCAACCTTCACAAAGGGATAGTTGGGGATTGGGGGATAAATAGAGCATGTATGGTGAACACATAACTGACAGAAGTCCTTTGCAATTTGTGCAGGTAGTAAGACATGGATTCAGGAGTGCTAATTAGAACATAGTTACAGAATCAGAAATGCCTTATGAAATTCATGGGGTTGGGAGATAGTAGAGTATAGGATTTTATACTAAGCATGATTGAGCATAGCATTAAGACAACTTAGGATAACAAATCAATAGGTGTATACTAGAACTAGGAAACAGTATACAAACATTAAAACAGAGTAGAGTCACATTGAGATAGATTATAGGTTCATAAGAGCATGCTGACCCTAAAAGGGTAAGACATAACTAACATATTTAGATGAAGCAACAATGTGAAGAGGTTAATTACATGTTGAACAGCAAAACCATAGATTGAAACAAATCAGTAATATGATAAACTGAAGCAGTAAGAACATATTGGTTTTGAGACTTGAATTGATATCAGAACATACCAGTAGAGAGATGGTAAACACAAAGTGAAGAATAGGAGAGCACAATAATTAGCCTTGGCTTACAGCCGGCTAACTCAAGACAATAGCAAGTAACCAAAGAAAGAGAGTAGAAACGCTTTGAGTATGAGAGATAGTTTTGAACTAATGTGTTCGTGTGTGTGTGTGTGTTAATGATAGAGAATATATATAGTAGTTTGAAATTAGGTAGAATAAGGTAAAAATCACAATTGTATAGTAATTATGGGACTCGGAACTAATCAGAGTGAAATCAGTGCAAGTACTCCAGTAGTTAAGGGAGTTATTCAAACGATAAGTAACAAATACGGAAAGAGACCATATATAGCTTAAGGAAATAATTCAAACAGTGCAAGTACAGAGCAGGTAATTAGGCTAGGTTCAGAAGTCTTAATGATGGAAATAAGAATCAATTAACATCATAGTCAATCATGTAACAAGGTAAGAAATAAACTAAAGGTCGGAAATTAGTAAAAAATGTTACCATAGGAAATCAGTAAAGGGTATCAATCACAGGGAATCATGGATTCAAATAGAATAATAGTAGTAATTACTACAAACTTCTATGAATGAACGGAATAGACACAGTATAGGCAAAAAAAAGATAAATCAGAAACCCTAATAAGGTAAAACAATTTCATAGAATCAGGGATTCATCTAGAAAATAGTACTGAGTAGAGGAAATCATCACAAGTTTCTGTCAATAAACAAAGTAAACATAGTATAGGCGGAAGAAGCAAGAATCAAAAACCCTAATAAACATGATAACGTAAAATCAAAGAAACTCAGAATGTATTCGTGAGAAACAGGTATACATTCAAATCAAATGAACAAATAAGACAAGACATCCTCAGAACCCAAGATTAAAACCAAAAGAGTTAGGGTTTTTAACATAGTAAATCAGGTAAAAGGGAAAAACCTAAATAAGTTTCTTAAACACGGTAGAAATTATAGAACAACACTTAAAAATCAGAGGAAAAGTCATTTTGAAAAGTGGTAAAGAAACCCTAGCTATGAAGGCGAAGAGACGTTTTGAAAAAAGTCATAGAGATTCTTTAGGGAAAACAGTAAAGTAACTCAGAATACACTCATATCTATTATAGATCTAAGGAGTCATGAGATAAAATTAGGTTTTCAGAGAAGAACAACCCAGATATGGAGAGATTCCGTCTTAGAAGCCGTAGATCCAGACAGAAATAGAAAGATCTTACTCGGATGGGGCAAGGTGACCTGAGAATGGCAAGAACAAACCATAGGTCTGAGTTGAACAACCGCTGGTCCCTTGAGGACCTCAAGGTAGCAAGAATCTGGGCATGGGGAGAAGCCTTGAAGGCTAGGGGTGGTGGTGGAACCACCATTGTTACCGGCGAGCAGGTGGCCGGTGAGAAGGAGCCATGGATAGGTAGAGAGCTTGAGAGAGAATGGAAGGATGTAACGGCGCAGAGAAAAAGAGAAAATGAGAGTTGGGGGGGGGGGGGGAGACTATTATGTTAATTACGGAAGGGGTGGATCTGGGCCTTTGATCAAAATTGGTCAACGGGCACGATTTAAACAAATATTGGGTCAGGTGGATTTAGGATTGAGCTTTGGGTATTGGGGATTCAATTGGGGTTTGGGGCTGGTTTACTTTAGGCTAGAATTGAAAAAAACATGGGTTGTTTGTTAAATACTCAATTCAAATTAATTAAAAATAATTAGTAAAATGGATAATAATTATAAAAAATGAATTTCATGCATAGAAAAATAGTTTTAAATGATTATTTGGTATTTTAAAATACCAATGACTAATTTCTAGTAGAAAAATAGTACAAAATTATATGCTTGGGCTATAATTGTAAAGTTATTGCGATTATAGCCAAAGATGCCAATTTGACTAATTATGAAATAATTTGGCCTTAATAGGACCATAAGCAATAAATTAAATCAAGAAATTCTTTTGAAATCACTTGTGATGCAATTTTATAATTATTTATTGGAAATAAAAATGCTAGATAAATTAAGAAAAATTATGGAAAATTATGCGGAAATACCAATTGTTATTAATGCCTGATTTTGAAAGGTACATATGCAATTTAAAATATTTTTGGAAAATTGGTTATCAACAGTAAGACCCTGGTTGGCCCCTTTGTACATATCTTTTTGATATAATGAAAAATATTCCTTGATGACTCTTTGTCCTTGTATGCTTAATTGTCTCTATTGAAAAATTCTTTTTAGCTTAATTTGCGATCGAAATAAACCCTTAGGGTTTTTACTTTTCCGGGGGCAAGTCCCCGAGTTACGAAGGCAAGTCCTCGATTCCGAGGATCATTTGAGATCTTGTCTCGGGGACAGCTTGTTTCGAACTGACATACGAGTTATCTTCAGTAGCCAAGCTCGAATAATTTTATAGGATAGGGTATGCCCTTAGGTCGTACAAAAGATTATTGAGCTCAAATTGTTTGTTTAAGCTCATCATACTCAGACCCTTAGGTTTGAATTGAATGAGAGCGTAGTCTCGATTCTTTAATTGTATTAGCCTTTTGGCTCATGAGATCGGTCGTTGGGCTCTTTTATATCGGCCCTTAGTCTCTTTTAGGTTGGACCTTAGGTTCTTCAAAGTTGGGCTAGTTTGGCCTCTAAAAGAGGTTGTAATTCGTCCCTCTTCGGCTAAAAGACTTAGTGAAAATTTCTTATGCCTTAACATATGTTTTTTATACTCGTTGGGTTTTTCGAGGGTTCGGCGATCGGAACCCATGTTTTCTTAACTTGTTTGTGTTGATATGATTTAACATCTCGAAGGATGATGTTATCGAAGCCTTTGAATTATTTGGGAGCTGATTTTATCGAATCCCTTATTTGCTTTGCCAAGGGTAGCCTTATTTAACCGGTTTTACAAAGTATTTGAAGTTCTTTAGTTTATGGCGGAAGTCGGACGTCTCCGAGCCGCGTAATTTTGGTTCTAGCCTTTTTATATGACCTTAGTCTTTAATTTGGTCGTAGCATTCGGGTATGTCTCTTGGACTTGTTTCCCGATAACATTTCGAACTTGTTCGAAAAGTTAGTCCCCGAGTGTGATGGACTTGGCCTGTATATCGGGGGGTGCCTCTTTGAGGTCTTATAACTTCTAACTTTAGATAGCTTGAGTAAGTAGTCCCCGAGTGTTCGAGGTGAGTTTGCACTCGGACCTTGGCCGTTCTTCACGAGTATTAGTTTTGCGCAATAGATCATAAGTATACGACTTGTATAATAGAAATCTTACTTCAAACATGAGATGTTTGGAAAAATAGAGGACTTTGTATTATTCATACATGCGTACATGTTTTGTTATCGCTACTCGGCTATTCTACATGGACACAGTTCATTCAACTGTTTGGCCCATTACAAAGTTTTTCCTATCGAGACCCATTTACATAACACTCGAGGGTGATGCCCTCTAGTATTCGGGGTTGATTGTAAAGAAGCCTTGGATACTGTTGAATTATCCCCGGGTAGAACATAGTTGTTGCCTTATTAAAAACCTTTCCCAAAAAACCCATTTAGGATAAAAACTGGTCTAAGGGAAAAAGAGTGCAACTCGTACTTTAAAACCTGAGGTCTTGATCTCTTGGGATGGGTACCTACAATAAGTTAGATTCTCATATTTAAGCAAATGAAAAAGGGGATCGGAGAGATCCATACCTTAGCAATAATATCGCTTGAGAAGTGATATGTTCCAATTTTTTGACAATGGCTCACCGTCCATTGTTCCGAGCTTGTATGACCCTTTTTTCGACTATGTCGAGAATTTGATAGGGTCCTTCCCAGTTAGGACCGGGTTTTCCATCATTAGGGTCTCGAGTACTGATGGTGATTTTTCTTAAGACCAAGTCCCCGACTTTGAAGTGCCAAAGGTTGGTTCTTCTATTGTAGTATCTCTCGATTCGTTGTTTTTGGGCTGCCATTCGAACAAGAGCCACTTCTCGTCTCTCATCAAATAACTCGAGGCTGGTATTCATTGTCACGCGGTTTGATTCTCCCGTTGCATGTTGAAATCTGGCGCTGGGCTCTTCGACTTCGATACGTATTATGGCTTCGAAGCCGTAGATCAAAGAAAACAGGGTTGCTTCGGTGCTAGATTTTGATGTCAGTCTATATGCCCATAAGACCATTGGAAACTTTTCTCTCCATTTTCCCTTTGGCTTCATTTAGCCTTTTCTTCAAGTTTTGGATGATAGTTTTATTTGTTGACTCGGCCTGTTCGTTTCCACTAGGGGGATATGGCGTCGATAGTATCCTCTTTATTTTGTTGTCTTCGAGGAATTTTGTTACCTTACTTCCGATGAACTATTTTTCATTATCACATACTATCTCAGCAGGTATCCCGTAACGACATGCAATGTGATCCCAGATGAAGTCGATCACTTCTTTTTCCCTAACTTTTTCGAAGGCCTGCGCTTCAACCCATTTTGAGAAATAGTCAGTCATAAACAATATGAATCTTTCTTTACATGGGGCCGATAGTAGAGGTCCGACGATGTCCATCCCACATTTCATGAATGGCCACGAGGATAGGACCGAGTGGAGCTATTCACCGGGATGATGAATCATCAGTGTGAACCTTTGACATTTATCGCATTTTTGAACGAATTCCTTAGCGTCATTCTCCATGCTATCCCAAAGTATCCTGCTCTATGACCTTTCGAACTAGTGACTCGGTGCCAGAATGCTTTCCACAAGTGACTTCATGTATTTCTCATAAAATATAATCGGTATCTCCCGGCCCCAAGCATACGTCCAATGAACCATTGAACTCCCTTATGTATAACGCTCCGTCCTCCTCCAATGTGAACCGAGTTGCCTTAGTTCATACGGTCCTTGATTCCTTGGGGTCCGAGGGTAGCTTCCCATTTTTCAAGTATTCGATATACTTGTTCCTCCAGTACCAGGTTAAGCTCGTAGAATTTACTTCGGCGTGCCCTTCCTCGATTATGGACCTCGAGAGCTGGACGACTGCCCCCGAGCTAATTTCATCTTCATCGACTAACGACCCCAAGTTGGATAGTGCATTGGCCTCGGTATTCTGTTCCTGAAGTACATGCTACAGAGTCCATTCTTTGAAGCGGTCTAAATATCTTTGCGTCCTATCTTCTCCTACTTCGAAGGTGCCATTTACCTGGTTAACTACAAATAGGGAGTCACATTTACCTTCAATGACTTCCGCTCCCAAGTTCTTGGTTATTTCAAGACCTGCAATCATAGCCACATACTCGGCCTCGTTGTTAGTCAGCTTAGTAGTTTTAATCGATTTTCTAATCACAGTTCCTGTAGGCTGTTTCAAAACAATACCAAGTCCAGAGCCTTTCACGTTCGAGGCTCCGTCCGTGAAGAGGGTCCATACGCCCGACGAGGTTCCCGATTTCAGCAAAAGTTCTTTTCCACTTCGGGTACGAGTGTTGACGAAAAGTCTGCCACGAAGTCTGCTAAAATTTGAGTCTTGATGGTCGTTCAGGGCTGATATTCAATATCGTACCCACCAAG
Organism: Nicotiana undulata; assembly: GCA_005239495.1. Classification (NCBI taxonomy): domain Eukaryota; kingdom Viridiplantae; phylum Streptophyta; class Magnoliopsida; order Solanales; family Solanaceae; genus Nicotiana; species Nicotiana undulata. Next base: position 22,950 of record MDKH01197206.1, on the reverse strand, counting down.
TTCGACGGCCCATTTGACCAACCGGCTCGATAGCTCGGGCTTATGCAATTTATTTCGAAGGGGATGAGTGGTGATGACACATATAAGATGGCACTGGAAATATGGCTTTAGTTTTCTAGATGCTTTTAATAATGCAAGTGCTAACTTCTCTAGGTACGGATATCTGGTTTCAGCATCTCCTAAAGTTCGACATACGTAGTAAACTGGACACTGCATACCTTGTTCTTCTCAGACTATCATTCCACTTACTGCAATCTCGGACACCGCCAGATATAAGTATAGCTTCTCATATGCCTTTGGGGTGTGGAGAAAAGGTGGGCTCGATAGGTACCGTTTCAACTCCTCTAACGCTTGCTGACATTCCGGAGTCCATGTAAACTCTTTTTTCTTTTTAAGCAAGGAGAAGAACTTATGACTCCGATATGATGACCTCGAAATGAACCGGACCAGGGCAGCTATCCGTCCGGTTAGCCTCTGAACAGATTTTACACTATCCACGATGGTGATGTTTTTTTATGACTTTGATTTTGTCGAGGTTAATCTCGATGCCACGATTTGACACCATAAAGCCGAAGAATTTACCCGAGCGAACCCCGAAGGCATACTTCTCGGGATTGAGTTTCATGTTGTACTTCCTCAAGATCTCAAAGATTTCCTGTAAATGACTCAAATGGTCTTGTCCGCGCAGGGACTTAACTAATATGTTGACAATGTAAACTTCCATTGATTTCCATATCTGTTGTTCGAACATCTTGTTAACTAGGCGTTGATATGTAGCCCCCACATTTTTTATCCCAAAGGGCATTACGCTATAGCAGTAGGTTCCATACATAGTGATAAAAGAGGTTTTTTCCTCGTCTTGTGGGTCCATCTGAATTTTGTTGTACCTAGAATAGGCGTCGAGGAACGTAAGCATCTCGTGGCCAGCAGTGGCGTCGATCATTCGATCGATGTTAGACAAAGGGAAAGATTCCTTTGGACATGCTTTATTTAGATCATTATAATCTACACACATTCTAAGCTTATTCCATTTTTGGGGGACTACGACCACGTTGGCTTACCACTCGAGATATTTGACTTCCCGAATGGACCCTATTTTATGGAGTTTAGTTACCTCTTATTTTATGAAGGCGTGCTTCACCTCGAACTGAGGCCTTCTCTTCTGCTTTATTGGTCTAAACTTGGGATCTAGGCTCAACCGATGTGTTATAATCTCGGATAGGATTCCTGTCATATCTAGATGGGACTATGCAAAGAAGTCCATTTTATCAACAAGAAATTAAATGAGTTTTTTTACTGATTTCATGGGTTAACCCCATTCCCAGGTATACCTTGCATTCGGGTAGATACTCGATGAGTTTCACTTTTTCCATATTTTCGACCGTTGACTTAGTTGCATCCGATTCTTCGGGTACGACGAAGGTTCGAGGAGTGAGAAAATCCTCTTCATCATCTTCAATTACCTGTTTATCTGTTTTGGCCGAGATTGGGGGCGTGATTGTTATTTGGCTGCTTTCTTATCTTTGACGCTCGATTTTTCTGAGGTAGAGGATGCTAGTATCACTGTAACCTCGTCAACTACAAACATCTCCTTTGCAGCGTGTTGTTCCTCGTAAACTGTCTTTACCCCATTCTTTGTTGACAACTTTATCATCTGGTAAAGGGTCAATGGTAGCGCCCTCATGTTATGGATCCGCAGCCTCCCGAGCAGTGCGATATACCTCATGTAACCTTCGATGACGTGAAACTTTGTGTCCTGGATGGTCCCGACTACGTTTACTGGTAGGATTATTTCTCCCTTTGTTGTTTCGCTGGCCATGTTGAAGCCATTCAGGACTCGAGATGCGGGCACAATTTGATCAAGTAGGTCGCGGTGTTCTATGACCCTCGATCTGATTATGTTTGTCGAGCTACATGGATCCACAAGAACACGTTTAACTTGAACTTTATTTAAGAAGATAGAAATTACCAGGGCGTCGTTGTGCGGTTGGGAAAGGTCTTCTTCCTCCTCATCGTTGAATGTAAGGGTGCCTTCGGGCATGTAATCTCGAGTCTATTTCTCTCTTCTAATCGATATTTTGGTGCGTTTGAAAACAGGTCCCTGCGGGATGTCTACTCCACCGACGATCATGTGGATAACATGCTGAGGTTTTTCTTCCTCATTCTTTTTGTTGGCGTCTCTCTCCCTGAAGTGATTTTCTGTTGTGTCACTGAGGAATTCTCTAAGATGACCCTCGCTGAATAACCGACCTACTTCTTCTCTCAACTGTCTGCATTCTTCGGTCATGTGGCCATGTGTGCCATGGTACTTGCACATCAAGTTTGGATCTCTCTGATAAGGATCAATCTGTATCGGCCTCGGCCACCTAGTGTCTCTAATCCTTCCAATGGCCGATATGATGCCCGAGGCATCGATGATGAAATTATACTCCTAAATCGAGGTGCTTCTGTGGGATCCGCATACTTGTCGAATCCAGTCTTGCTCATGAGTCCCCGAGGATTATGTACTCGGTCTCCCATTCGATCATTGCAGGTGGAATTACGTCTCGTGTGGTTGTTTCTTCTGTCTGCGGCGTATGGGTTATATCGATATTTTGTTGGTCTCGATTCTCTGTCAAAATCTCTTTGGTTCTTACCTGTCAATCAGCTCGGGTGTACTGAACTCTAGGGGGCTCCTAGTTGGTCATCCTTAACTCTAATTTTTGACTGGTACTGGTTGTGAACATCCGCCCAAGTCACAGCTGGGTATTCTATCAGATTTTGTTTCTGTTGGCGTGATGTGATCAAACTTCTCTTGTTTAGTCCCTGTGTGAAAGCTTGGACAGCCCAGTCATCGGTAACCGGCGGCAACTCCATACGTTCCATTTGGAATCAAGATACAAATTCTCGTAGCATCACGTTTTCCCTTTGCTTCACCTTGAAGAGTTTGATCGGCTCTCACCTGCACTACTATAAAGTAGCGAGATGAGGGTCGGAGCAGCTTTTACCCAAAGGATCGGGATCGAATCCACAGGGAGTTATGATTGTGGGAGTTGAGTTTCTAGGTAATCTAGTAGTGGTTCATGCTCTTAATTGCACTTTTCATACTTGTTGGTTTGACAATTATACTATGATTTATACTAATAGTAATTTTCTAATTAACTAACGAATGTCTTTTTGGTTGTTTTCTTAATGGATAAAAGGCACTAGGGTTATGACTTTCTCCTAGGCGAATATTTAACGGGATCCAATACCTAAGGCAGAGATGTTAACAAAGGGAATATGGCATAATCAATGCACAAAATTAGCCACTCTATACCTCTCGGTAGTTTGAGTGGCTTTTCCCTAATTTCCTCTCTCGAGGTCAATTGGTTGTCAAAATTATGCAAGCAATATTGGTTCAAGTAGGGTCTTACTATCTCTAGGATTAACCCGTTAATTGGGACTATCAATCTCTTGATTTCGTCCAAATTCTTTGTTGGGCTGATTTTCTAGACTCAAGTCCTCTTTCTCAAGAAGAACCCAAATCAATTGAACACCAATTAGTGTTTGCAACCACCAATTTTAACATGAAAACCACAAATCATCCCAAATACCAAACACCCATAAACATCTACGCCTTAATTTAAAGGACCCATTAAACATCCACACTAGGGTTGAGCCACAACCCTAGCTAATGGGTTTATCTACTCATAATAACTGAAGAAATCAGAGAAATAGATGAAGCAAAACCCATATAATTGATTTATAAACTAAAATTGAAAGATTCAATGTTGAAATCCTTCTAAAATTACTCAAAAAGATGAATAAAATTCGTTCACGAGCTCCCCCACTATATCTTAGTACCAAGCTTTTCCTAAAAATAAGAAAAGAAACTATTTATACTCAGCTAAAAATTTCAGACAAAAAGGCCCCTGCGGGGTAACCACGGACCGCACAAAATGGACCGCAGCCGCTGTAAGGCTTTTTAGCTTTACAAAATGGGGCTCTGAGCTTGGCCACCGCGGTCCGCATAAACTGGACCGCAGCCGCGGTGGCTTTAACGCGGACCGCGAATAAAGAACTGTGGTCCGCGGAGGTCTTCTAGCCTTCAAGGTTTGGGGTCTCTGATTCTCAAGACCGCCAACCGCGTCGATTGGACCGCGGTACGCGTTGATTTTGCCATTCAAAACAGCTTTCTGAATCTCACCACCGCAGACCGCATAAACTGGACCGCGGTCCGCGATGACCTTGGCCTCCGAAACATCTTCTCTGAATCTTTCCACCGCAGACCGCATAAAATGGACCGCAGCCCGCGTTGGATTGGCCTTGGGAATCACTCTCTGAATCTCTTAAGTGCGGACCGCATAAAGTGGACTGTGGTCTGCACTGGTCAATATAACTCTGCATGTGCTTGATCTTGGTACTTGTGCAGGTTTCACTCCTTTTTGAGCAGGTCTTTGACTATATGTCATCCTTTTTGACTAAACCCTGCAACAAGCACAACAAGTAAGCCTTTAGGACTATTTTGCACACAATGTTATCCAAAACTTAAGTACGAAATAGTGTAAAATAAGGTAAAATACCTAGTTATCAGAGGTCTGATTTTCTTGTTGCCACTTTTATAGCTCCATCCTGCGCCTTTACAAATGAATCCGCCAACATGGCGTATGAATCGATAGAGTTCAGAGGAAAGTTGTGATACCAAATCATAGCTCTTTTGTACAGGGTCTCCCAGAATTTCTTTAGCAATACTGACTCGATTTCATCGTCTTCCAAATCATTTCCTTTAATAGAGCATGTATAAGAGGTAACGTGCTCATTGGGGTCCGAGGTCCCGTTGTATTTTGGTATATCGGGCATCCTGAATTTTTTCAGTATGGGCTTTGGAGCCGCACTTGGAGGAAACGGTTTTTGTACAAATTTCTTGGAGTCCATTCCCTTTAAGATTGGTGGTTCCCGCGGAATCTGATCAACTCGAGAGTTATAGGTTTCCACCTTCTTATCGTTGGTTTCAATCTTCTTCTCCCTCGACTCTATCCTCTTAGTAAGCTCCTCGAGCATTCTCATTATAGCAGGGTCAATCGTCGAAGTATTGTCACCTGACCTTTCAGGCACTGGCTCAGTATGGCGAGTAGCCTCTTGCTCCACCCTATTCAGAGTCTGGTGCTGATTTTGTAATTGGGCAATAGCGTTATGTTGGGCTTGTAGCATTTCAAATATGACTTGGATACTAACGCCTTCGTCCCTTCTGCCCTAGGTACCTTGATCATCAGTCTGACCCTCTCTGCGTACGCTTCAATCGGGGTCTCCGCCTAAATCTGCATTCAAAGAAATGTGTGAACCGACGTCAATCGGGTTAGAGGGTGGAGCTCCTCCGAGACCAGCTTGAGGGACCTCGGCTCCTAGAGTAACAACATTATTGTTCTCCCCGTGGAGTCACATGCCGTTTTCACCATGTGTAGTTGTGTTCTTTGAGTTAGACATGATTCATCCTGAAAACAAAACTCTTGACACGAAACAAGCGTAAAATAGTGTGTTATACCATAATTAACACTGAAAAATCACTATTATCCTTATCCCCACGGTGGGCGCCAAACTGTTTACCTCGAAATACAAGTAACAATTAAATTTCTAATGTGGTTATAAGGATATGCTATCCAATTCAATTCTAATTTGTGGATAATTAAGCAAATAAATAAATTAGACAAATTATATGAATCAAACTCGTATAATAGCAAGTCGTCGACCCCGATCTGGATTAGACTCGAGAATGATTTGCCAAGAACGGTAAAAACAACAACAATAATGCGAACAACTCAAATGTGGAGAATCAACATTAAATAAAAGAGCTTTGTATTCTACAGAATGAGTAAGAACTTGAACGTGATGATAACTGTGATAATGTGTCCCTTAAAGATGAATAGGGTTCCTCTTTATATAGTAGAGGAATCCTAAATAAGAATTGATTCTAATTGCGGAAGTAAAATACATGATTATCATTCTTCACGTCTTTACTTTGCTTATGTCAAAGATAACTTTGTAGCTTCTCTGGATTTGATTTGTTCTTCAGTCATCTTCTTCAACTCATTTGCTCCATACAAATTATCTCCATTATTTGTATCGACCCCCCCCCCCCCCTCAAGTTGGAGGGGAGAGGAGAGACGCCCAACTTGTGAAGATTCAAAAAATGAGAAGGCCCGGAAAGGGGTTTTGAGAAAAGATTGGCGATTTGGGAGGAAGAAGGAACAAAAGAGAGGGAAATAAAGTTAGAGAGGTATTGTTGCCGTACAAAATGGCAATGGAGCTCGACATGTTTAGTACGCTCGTGAAAGACGAGATTTCTAGTTATGTGAATTGTCCATTGACTATCAGAATGGACTGGGATAGGAAGAGTTGGCCTTACAGAGATATCTTCAAGAAGAGGAACCATCCAAGTGAGTTCAGATACAACACGACGCATTGATCGGTATTCAACTTCGACCGATGACAAAGAAATTGAAGTTTGTTTTTTGTATTTCCTGGAAATTGGGGATCTGCCTAGGCTAATGAAATAGCCACTTTTTGAACGATGTGAATCGGGGAAAGAAGCCCAGTCGGAGTCACAAAAAGTAAGAAGCTTGAAAGAAGGACCGGAGGAGAAGAAGATCCCTTGGGCAGGAGCGGATCTCAGATACCGTACTACACGAAGCCCTGCAAGAAAATGAGGAAGTCGTGGAGTCTGTATATACTAGCTGAGATGTTGTACTGGGAAAGAGAGGTTTGGTCGAGTATGGGTGAGAAAGTTCAATTACCCCATTAAACGACAAAAAATAGTTGGATTAGAGAACAATTCCCATTCATCTGCTCGGAGCTTATGGGATGGATCAAGGGGAGAGGACACAACTCGAGAGTCTGTACAATCAAATTGTGCAAGAAAATCAAATATAAGCTTTCTCTGGCATAAAATAATTCCATGTGATTCTCTGATAACCTCCATCCCCAAAAAATAATGAAAATCGCCAAGGTCCTTAATTTTAAACTCCGCGTCCAAAACAGCTTTAAGATTACTGAGTTCAACAAAGTCATTCCCAGTTAACAAGAAATCGTCGACATAAACTGCGACAATAGAAATTGAATCATCTATTTTCTTGAAAAATAGAGAATATTCATTTAGGGAAGATGTGTATCCCTTGAAATTGAGGGATGAAATTAATATTGCATACCACTGACGTGATGTGTGCTTTAAACCTTATAAGTATTTGCGCAATCTACACACTAGATTAGAATTAGGGGGCTGAATCCCCGGAGGAAACTTCATATAGACCTCTTCTTGTAAGTCTTCATGTAAGAAAGCGTTATTCATATCTAATTGGTAAATTCCCCAGTTTCTTCTTCACTACTTCTGCAAGAATATACCTAATTGTAGTAATTTTAACCACATGTGAAAAAGTATTACTTCCCTTTGCATGTCCCCTCTAACTACAAGTCTAGCTTCAGTCTTTCCACACTCTCATCTTATTTATGTTTTACTTTATACACCCATTTACATGGAAATTCTTCCTTACCAACTGGAAGCTCAACAACTTCCCATGTTTGGTTGGAGATTAGGGCTTCAAACTCATTTGTCATGGTCTGCTTCCATCCTGGATGCAATGCTGCATGTATATAAATTAGTGGTTCTGAAATATAGGATATAAATTTAACAATTGCTGGTTGGTGTGGGAAAGTGCTGAAAAGGGAAATATGAAAGATGGATGGATGAACTGGAGGAATGAAACAAGATGAAGTGAGGTTAGTGAGGTACACTACATTACACACATAGACTTTAAGATGAATTGGTTGATGGCGTTCCCTGGTTGAGCTCCTCAATTTAGGTGTATGAGGAGAAGGAAGAGGAATAGGAAAAATAGAATAAGTGTGTGATTTGGAAGAAGATATAGAAGAAAGAGGTGATGAACTAGAAACAAGCAAGATAGGTGATTGGGTAGAGGCAGGGGAAGTAGGAGAACTAATATATGGAGTAGAGATAAGAGGTTATACGGGTGCAAAATTGTCAACTGTGAGATTAGAGACAACAAGCTCATGAAGGGTAATAAAAGGCATATGAGACACAACTTAACTTGGAAAGATATGTTCAGTAGAGGTGACAGAAGAGAAAGGGTAAATTTTTCATGAAAAACAACATCCCTAGAGATAAAAACTTTTCTAGATTGTAGAATTATGACCTTGTAACCCTTTTTTCCATTTAGATATCATATGAAGATACATTTTGTTGCTCTACGCTACAACTTGTTTCTATGTGAAGAGAGAGTAGAAACATAACATAGTCAGCCAAATACTTTGATGTTTTCATAAGAAGGTGGCGTCTTGTGAAGCATGTGATAAGGTGTTTTGAATTTCACCACTCTAGAAGGTAGTATGTTGATTAAGCAAGTAGCGGTTAGTAGGAAATCCCCCCAAAAGGAAACAGGAACCTTATATGATGCAACAATGCCCTACCGACTTCAAGAAGATATCTATGTTTTATCTCTACAATCCCATTTTATTGTGGAGTATTTACACAAGTAGTCTGATGGATAAATCCTTGTGACTTGAAAAATTCAAAAGTAAGAGCACTTGTACCCAAATCTAGAGCATTATCAGATCTGGTGGACTTGACTTTTGTGGAAAATTGTCTTTCAACCATGCTTAGGAAAGATTTAAGTCTAGTGAAGGCATTCCTTTTTGTTGCCGAAAGATAGGTCCAAGTACCCCTACTAAAATCATCTACAATAGTAAGAAGGTATTTGTATCCATCATAGTTAGAGGTTTTATAAGGTCCCCAAGTGTCAATGTGAATTAATTCAAAATCGAACTGGTAGTGATTATACTTGATGGGAAAGGTAATTTTGCTTGTCTAGCTAAAGGGAAAACTTCACAGGGAACATTAATATCACAATGAGAATTTGTAAAAATAGACTTGATATTTCTCTTATCTAAAAAAGGAAGATGGCCCAACCTAGTGTGCCATAACATTACATAAACTTTAGAGTTTACTACTGCAGAAACAGAACTAGTAACAAGAAATTAACTGGAATGTTGATTACAAACTGAAACCGCAACATATTTCTTAGACTTAGGCAAAATACTAGAGTGCTGATTACAAACTGAAAGAGTAGCATTGTTCTGAGAGATGATCCTAGACAAAGCTCTAAAAGGATGAAGTAGATAAAGACCACTCTGTAAATCACCAAGAATCAGAGGCCTCTTCAGTGAAGGGGGCTAAAAATGCAATGAGTAGAAGAGAATATTAGTAAACAGTGATATTGTTGGCACAATCTTTGAATTGATAGAAGATTGAAATTGAAATCTGGGATCAAAAGCACATTCCTAAGGATCAGATAGGGGAAAATTGAAACATTTCCCTTATGAGTTACCTTTACCTTTTGTGAATTAGGTAGATTTACTATTAAAAGTATACGAAGAGGGATGATCTCAGAAAAATAATGATGTCAAAACCCATATGCTCAGTAGCACCAGAGTCTAGAATCTAGGAGTTAGACTTAACTTGAGATACAGTTGTGTATGCAAGACATGCAGTGTAAAATAGGATTAGTTATACCAGCACAAGCAAGAGAACCAGCAGCAGCCTCGGAAGAATTAGAACCATGTTGTCCTCCTTTGACATCTAGAAGTAATTGAATGAGTTGAGTGAATTGGTCTTGTGATAACTGGTGCTGGACATTCATTCCAGAATCAGTGCTAAAACCATAAACTGGCCCTTCATCATTTATGGATGCATTGGCTTGGGCTCCTGCTTGAAATTTCTTAGACTTTGTGAACTTAAAATCAGCAGGAAAATCTATAATCTTGTAGCACTTATCCACAGTACGTTCAGATTTCTTACAGTATTAACAAATCTGATTGTTTTTCTTGTAATCTCCCCTGCCTTTTCCACCTCTAGAATCAGTGTTTCCAAATTTTTGAGAACCACTAAACTGATTAGCAGCCATAAAAGAAGATGAATTACCAAGGAATTGGTTGTTAACATAGATTTCCCTTCGATTTTCATCTTGAATTAACAATGAATAAGCATGATTAACACTGGGTAGAGGAGAAATCATTTGAATGTTTCCTCTAACATCAGCATAAGAATCATTCAATCCCATAAGAAATTGAATGAGTCTTTCATCTTGAAATGACCTAGAGACTTTGGCCTTACCTCCACATGTACAGTCACATCCGCATCTTATATTTGCATTGAGAGTATCTAGTTCATCCAAAATCCTTTTCACCTTTGTGAAATATTCTATTGTGTCATTAGACCCCTGTACTAAGTCATTGAGCTCCTTTTGCAGGTGATACAACTTTTCCCCATTGGACTACCCAAAGTGATCTTCCAAATCAGTCCACAGATCTTTGGCTATCCTGGAGTAGATAACACTGCCTGTAATTCATTGGAGAGGGAGTTGAGGAGCCAAGATAAACCATACCATTGCATCTGCTCCAAAGTTTGAAGTCTGGTGAATCAGGAGATGGAGGGGAGAAAGATCCATCAATAAATCCAACCTTATTTTTGGTTGATAGAGCAATGAGTACTGACCTACGCCAGCTTCCATAACCTCTGCTAATAATGGTGAAATTCACAAGATTCGTCCCCGGAAAGTCATAGAAATAAAGATAATATGGGTGACTGGAATCCATGACTGTGGTCTTGGTTCTACTGCTGTGACTTCAGTAGATTTCCTGCAGAATAAGCATCAGTAACCATGGTGGAAGAAGAAAACGAGGTTGAGTAGTGCACAAGAACGTCATTGCTCTGATACCATGAAGAGAGTGATGAAGATTATGAAATTTTCTATGTGAATTTTCATTCAGCACTGTACAATATTTATACAAAATGTAAAAGGATCTATTGTACTAACTTATCTAGTTGTCCTATTTTCTATTGGCTAAAATATAGAACAAAATAAAATTTGTACAAAATTCTTGTTACATAGTTGTAGTTTCTAGAAGCTGATCCAACGGTTCAGATGTTGCCAAGTCAATAAAGATCAATGTCTCTGATGAAATTAACACAATTAATCCAATGCTAATTAGGCCTCCACGTGTAGCTCTTTAGTCCAAAAGTCTGAAGACTAATATCTTCACTTCTTTACTTTGTTTATGTCGAAGACAACTTTGTAGCTTCTCTGGATTTGCTTTGTTCTTCAATCATCTTCTTAAATCATTTGCTCCATACAAATTATCCACATATTTGTGCCAACACGTACTTATGAGAATCTTTAGAATACCGAACATAGTGTTTACCTTATATGTGCTATGTAGTACTAAAAACGATAGTGAAAATTCCATCCATCTAAAATATAAAAAGCGTATATTCAACTATTCATTTACGCCCTTCCCACAATGTCTAAAGTTCTTACCTTCAACAGTTTATACAAGAATAGACAAAAACCTAAAGGTAGCTCAAGAAATCCTCAGGGGAAGAATGAGGTATTAAATAAAATTAAATTATATTTTGAATATGCTAGATGGTTATAAGACTCTATTGGACAAAAAGCGGTATAGTGTTCTTTGTTTCTTAGACAAGTATACTGTATATATACAGATCTAAAAGTTGTCGAACACACCGTCAAGGGGAACACACATTCTACAAATAGTGATGGCAATGGGACGGTGCAGGTGTGGGGTGGTGCGGGTTTACACATATGTGGGGCGGTGTGTTGGGGCGTATTTATGTATTGGATTGGGAGTGTCACGCTACTCGGTCGCTCGTATATATATATATATATATATATATATATATATATATATATTCCTCAAAATATCCTACATAAATAATGAGTGGCACCCCAGCCAGAAAATAATTGTAGGTGCCATGATTAAAGAGTTAGAAATCCTACGTGCAAGACCTAGGATTGAGTCTCTTTGGATGTGTGGTTTCTTTTTCTTTTCTTATGCTCATTTTCTTAATTACTTTTCTTTTCTTCATCTTTGTTATTCACTTTTTTGTGCAATCTCACTTTTATTAGTTATTTACATTGTGTGTTTCTTCCTCTCTCTTTTTTATCTTCATATTTTACTTGGATATAATTTAACCATTTTCCATTTTCGCCCATCTAGTGTTATTTCAGTAATTTCAGAAAAAACATATAGAGTGATGCATCAAAGATATAGTACTAATCAACTATATGTAGATTGAAGGGACGTATCACACACTCACGTCTGCATGTAAAATCTTTCAAATTGACTTGAATTAGTTAAAATGGACCGTGACGAACCAAATTAATCCAAAACGGACCGAATTACCTAATAGCTTGTTTGCTCAAGTTGGAAAAATCAAACTTATTTTGAAAAGTGCTTCTTTCAAAAGTACTTTTGGTGAGAAGCAGTTTGTGTTTAGTTAATTAACTTGAAAAGCACTTCTAAGCAGCGATTAGTGTTTGGCCAAGCATTTAAAAAGTGCTTTTAAGTGTATTTTCTCGAAAGTGCTTCTCAAACTACTTTTTTTTGCTTTTCCAAAATTGCTTTTACTTCTACTCAAAAGCACTTTTTTTCTTTTTCTATAAGCTTGGCCAAACACTTCAACTTTGGAAAAAAAATATTTTTTTGATAAAAATACTTTTCAACTTGGAGAAGTTTGGCCAAACATGCTATAAATGTGTACGCTAATTCAATGTCTTTCGTTAGTGATCGGTTTGCTTTAAAATAGTGGCACCCGTAGCCATCAAATTCTGGATCCGCTTATAAACCGGTACGAGTTTAAACATATACAGGTACGAGGCGGGTCAACATAAAAACAAATTCAGTTTTTTGCAGGCGTGGTGCAGCTGCGGGTTAAGATTTAAAATTTTCGAATAAGTACAACTTTTCGGCTACTGATCACCAATATTCAACCAAGAAATATTTGTTGTCCGGTTTTGGACTTATAATTCCGTTCTCCTACAAATTGGATCATGGTAGCCACAAATTGATTTAGTGTTGTAAATTGATTCATAGTAGACGTCTACTCAATAGATTGTAAATACCAATGCTTGTGCTAATTGCATCAGTGGGAAGTCTTGTGCTAATTGCATCAGTGGGAAGAAGAGCTTGTTTTATATGTTATTTACTGCTCCAAAGTCTCACTTGTCACTGTATAGTTAATTTGTTTTAAGCTAAGTTCAGGTATATGATCTATTATATTGTACAATCTGAATAATATATTAGAATGACATACTAATTGCATTAGGTAGGATATATATAGTTATTCCCTAGTTATGGCTATTAAAATATGACTTCCTTGGTTTGCCACTGGATTCTGGTGGGAACTTTTACATTAGCAATGACATCTATAAACATAATTGAAAAGACAAAAATAAAATTAGACAAATTGGAAAACAAAAGAAGAGGAAAATTTTGCGGGGCAGGGCGGGTAACGCGGATGTGGATGCGGGGTGAGTGGATGTGAGTGAAAATGCAATGCGGGGCAGGTTGAAATTTTGCGTGTTAAGGTAGAATCCCCCCCTCCCCCTCACCGTTTGCCATCTCTATCTACAAAGCCAGAGGGAGTTCAGATTTGATGTGAAAAATTATAGTGGATTCCGCTATGTTAAAATAGTTCTACAAAGCTAAAGGGAGTTCAGATTTGATATGAAAAATTATAATGGATTCCGCTATGTTCAAATAGTGCAACGATGAAGTCTTATATCGTTGGCATGATCTGGTTGTATCACAAGAATTGTCAACATCTTTTCATATGTCTAAATTCAAAGATAAAACTCGATGTTATTCAGCACACGATAAAATTGATCATAAACATGAAAAAATTACTAGCCTATTTTAATGCTTTGGACAATCAATCTTAACTTTTTGGGATCGAGTGAAGCAGAGCATTTGGCCTTGCTAGAAAAGAAAAAGTTGCATCGAGATACTTTTAATTTATTTGGAATTTCCAACGATTGAAGAGTGAAAAGATTATCAAAAAAACTTACCCAAAGTATCATATTGCTGCCAAAACCAAGCAGATGATCTGCTGTGGATGATTAAAAAATACGAGAAATATGTGAAAACTAGGGCCTACATTATAATTCTCTCGGTCCATATGAATGTTTTGAAGAGGGTGAAGACGAAGAAGAAGGAGAGAAAGATGGAGACCGCGTAGAAGATGAAGACGAGATGGTACTTGACAATGAGAAAGATAGAACTGTTACTTATATTTTGATAGTGCTAAAGAGGAGCAACTATTTTCCCAATAATTTTCATTTATAAGACAATTATAAGTAATCGTACATGGCAAGTTAGCAACTTAATTAATAATGTAAGTTATACGGTGTATACGGTAGAAATTGGGGCTACCCGATTCAACTATTTGATCGAGACTAGGATGTTGCATCGAAGAGCTGAGGCATTGAGTTCGAGATCGAAGACTCTTTTGAGATCGAGGTCGGTATCAATAGAAGCCAGGGGAGATAGACTTCAAATAACATCGGGGATAGCTTAGTAACGTAAAAAGCGAGATATCCAGGATTGGTCGAGGATCGTGGCGTGAATCTCGGAACGGATCAAATGAGAAGCGGTTAATTAGCTGTTTATACGATTTCCTTTTGTAATTAGAGATATACCATAATTAGGATTCCTCTACTATATAAAGAGTAGTTCCAATCATTTGTAGAAATCATCATGATTCACTGAAACAAAAGCAATATAGCTCTTCCTTTCTAACTCGTGTTCTTGTTCACTAGATTATTCTATTTTAATCGTTCTTATACTGTTATCACCTCGAGGGCATCTTAATTCGAGGTTGAAGCTCTGTTAGCACACTAGTTTGGTTTATTTACAGTTAAATTTTGTCATTTATTTTCGCATTTATCCATTGGTATTGGGTGAAATCACATATCCTTAAAACCACAATATAAGTTTAATTGTTATCCAAAATTTTAGGGTACACAGTTTGGCGCACATCGTGGGGTCAAGGATAATACTGATTTCGATAACACACACAACTTTACGCTTGTTCTTATCAAATATTTTTGTTTTCAGGATAAAATATGTCAAACTCACAAACAATACCCAGATATGGTGATAATGGCCTCGGATTCCACAGGGAAAACGAAAATGTAGTTGCTCCAGGGGTCGAGGTTCCACAAGCTGATCTCGAGGGAGCACCGATTGCCAATCCAGTCGATGTCAGTTAGCACATTGCTCTAATTGCGAATCTCGGCGCGAACCTGAAGGGAGTGTACACAGAGAAGGCTGATCTAGTGGTCGAGGTACACAGGGCGGAGGAGATGGAGGAGTCAGTCTCCAAGTGATATTTGAGATATTACTGGCTCAACAAGCGGTTATTGCACAACTACAAAATCAACATCGAGTGCCGAGTGGGGTCGAATCGGAAGCCACCCGTCGGAATGAGCCAGCATCAGAAAGGTCGAATACCAGTGAATCGGGGACTGACCCCGCAGTAATGAAGATGCTCGAGGAGCTCACCAAACGAATTGAATTGGGAGAGAAGAAAATTGAGGCAAATGATAAGAAAGTAGAAACGTACAACTCCCGGGTTGATCAGATATCGGGGGCATCGCCAATTTTGAAAGGGATGGATTCAAAGAAATTTGTACAGAAGTCGTTTCCTCCATGTGCGGCTCTAAATCCTATTCCCAAGAAATTTCGTATGCCAGAAATCGCTAAATACAATGGGACCACCAACCTCAACGAGCATGTCACCTCCTATACATGAGCCATCAAAGGTAACGATTTGGAAGATGATGAGATTGAATTTGTTCTATTGAAGAAGTTCGGAGAGACCCTATCGAAGGGGGCAGTGATTTGGTACCATAATCTACCGCCAAATTCCATTGACTCATTCGCCATGCTAGCGGATGCTTTTGTAAAGGCACATGCCGGGTGTTGATACCCAATTTTTCCTTAAATTATTTTTAAACTTGCATATAAGCTTTCAAAATTACTCTTTGTAATAATGAGTATTTTTTCCTATTTTGTCATATTTTATTAAATTATTTTCCTGTTTATTTAACATTTCATCTTTAAATAATTATTCATAAATTATGCTATAAATAATTTCAAAATATTTTCCAGCTCAGTATGTTATTTATAATCATTTTTTATCTATTAAAATCCAATTGTTTCACGAATTAGTCAATTGGGTCTTATTTAATTTCAATTACAACAATTTTGCAATTATAGCCCAATTAATCATTTTGTATTATTTTAATTCGAAACTTATGCATTTTTTACACTTAATATTATCTAATTACTGTAATTTCACCTATTTAAACGTGATTTCACTTATATATAATTATTGGCTATTTTTATTATTTATTTATCTATTTTTTGGGTATTTAATACGTAGCCACATTTTATTTAAATCCTAGCCTAATATTTAACCCAACCCACGTGATTTCTTTAAACCCAATTAACCCAGACCCATAACCCAAATTCCTACCCATCCCAAACAAATTAATACCCGGCCCAACCCCATGTGTGATCTGAGCCGTTGATCATATGAGATCAACGGTTCAGATCCAACCTTCCTTAATTAATTCCTAACTACCCCCTCCGACCCCTCATTTCCCTCACGACCACTAATCTCTCTACGCTGGTCTCTCTCTTTCTCTAGTCTCTCTAGAGACTTCTGTCTCTTCATCTTCGATGGAGCTTCTCCGCCTTCCTCCGGCCATCTCCGACCACCATCCTTTCGACTACAAGCCTCCATGAGGTCTTCTCTATCTGGCTCACTTCATCTCTGAAGCCCTCGAGGGTCTGGGCCATGCCAATTCGCACCTGACCTCCTGCTTTGGGTTGTTCCCGGCCTCTCCGGTGGGGTTTTGGACACGGCCACGCCATATCCACCACGATCTTTGAGTTTCACGGCAGGTTCTCCGGTTATCTCTGGTTCTCTTATGGAACCCTAATTTCTTCCTAAACCTCTCAGATCTCTGGTATTTTTAAATGATTCAAGCCTGTTTCTTTATGTTTTACACTGTCCTCAACTCAAGCTTTAAGAATCTTCAACTTTTAAACGTTTTCACTTCCTTTTAAAAACTAGGGTTTCTCGGAACCCTTTCTATGCCTTTTTAAAGATAATAGTTTTTTTGTGTTTGAGTCAATTCTTTGCATATCAAAACTGATTCTATGACTTCACTAGCTTTTATCTTGTTTATGTTAAAAACCCTAATTCTTCTAGACTTCTATATGTGGCTCTATGTATCATCATGACTGCTCGTCTCTCTTTGCTTGAGTTTCTGTGATTACCTTGCTTTGAATGTGTTCTACTGAGTTTTCTTAGCCTAACTTATGCTTATGGCTATCTCGATTGATCAGACTTGCCTTTTTCTTCTAGCGCTTGTTTAACCTGCTTGTTTACTATGTCTGAGCATTCATGTCTATTTATATGATTGTGACAAATTGATTGATTCGCCTGTGGTACTTTATTCTTATTGTCTATTTCCTTAATTAGATTATTTTTTGAACCTAACCTTAATTGTTTACCCCATTAGTTAATGAACTGTGATTCTTTCCTTAGTTGGTCGTGTACTGATTTTACTTTACCCTATATGTTATACATTTTACTGTTTGAGTTTTTGAAATCCCTTGACTTAAGGGAACCGTGTCTTAATTTCCACACTGATTGGTTCTGACTTTTTTAATTACCATGCTATTGTGATTCTTACCATATTTTGCTACTCGTTTTTCAACTATAAAAGTCCTAGCTTTTCACAAATACACAGACACACACAGACAAGCGGTTTTAAAAACAAACTCTCTCTCACACTAAAGCTCTCTACTCTATTACTTTAGTCTTTTGCTCTTGTCTACTGTTAGCCGGCTATAAGCCAAGGCTAACCATCGTGATCTTTCTCTTGCTCTTTCATTCTGCTTGCCTCATTTTCACTGGTATGTCCTATTTTATATTCAAAGTTTCATCAACAACATGATCCTCTACTTGTTTCAATTCTTACTATTCATAGTCTGCTTCTAGTTTTGGTTCTTTTGTGAAGTCTGTAACTAGAATATATCATCAGCATGCTATTATTTCCTTGTCATGCGTGTTTCTGAGCATAACCTATAAGTTGTCTCTTGGTTGTGTTATACCCCAATCCCCAATCCCTCTTCTATGTGAATCGTGTGTCTGGTTTGTGGCTATGTCAGTGCAAACAATCTCTGAACATGTCTCAACCATACCCAACTGGGTTGTTTATAGTTATATGTCCCCACTCCCACTGATCCCTGCTTGTAGTATTTGAACCTGTGTAATTTTGTGTGTACACTTTTAATGTTATTCTGGACTGTTGCTTATCACTCCCTTTTCCAAATTGTTTTTTATCAAGCAAACTCTCTGGCTTATGAAATGTTTCAAATAAATCCCTTTTAAAACTCTTCTATTTTTCAAACTCACTTCTGGCACTTCACACTACTCCTAGAAAACTTAGGGTCTACCCCCTCAGTGCAAGCATTGTTTAGGGAACCCATGAGTTCCCTCTGAACTTTGATGCACTGAGGCTGGTAATTCCACACTGCATTTGTTCAACTTGGCAATTGTGTTTGGGTGCTTGGTATTTTCCAGGGACCCACGAGGGCCCGAGGGAGCTTTGCCGCACCCAGACCATGTAAGGCTGTGAAATTCGAAAGGAGTGAGGTTGGAAGATTGGGCCTGATTGAAGTCTCCCTAGAGAAGTAACTTCTTATTTTCTTTTTGCTACTACAATTCATTATTACTGGTTTGTAATAACTTGTAAACAGATATTGGGGTTTGGATAGTAATTGAGGGAGGTAATATGCATGTTAGCATAGTAATGGGATAGAAACCATGACCATAGGATCAATTTCCCTACGTGTTCAATAGACATCCTAGTTAGGACATGCATCTCATGCGTTAGAAATCCTGTTTAGGTTCTTCATTCCAGCATGCCTATTCATTTCATAAACATTGCTCCTCGTTAAAAACTGCAACAAGTAATAAAACTGACATTCTGATGCAGCGTCTTCATAAGCATTGCATGTAGAAAACATGCCTATAGGATTTCACTTGTTCATGTGTGCATTAAACATCCTGTTATTGAGGATTTCATATTTTGTTTCGAGTTCTGTTTGTTGAACACCTAATCAGCATGTTTAATATAATAAGTCTCACTAAAATTGGTTTAAATCGTTTTATCACATATCTTAAAATCAGGACTAAATCCGCATGCTCACGAATAGGCAATGTATACGACACCTAGGCAAACCTTAAGCCTAACACATATTAAAACCAAAAACCAATTGTGTTCCACTTGAGTAGTCTTAGAACTAATCAGTCTCTTTTGAAATTCTTAAACTTTGCTACTTTTCACCCTTGTTCTTATCTCTTTTGAAGTTCACTCTACTTGCAAAATCACAGAATCTTGAAGTCATGCATTTACTTCCTCTTTACTGATGTTTTATCGGATTCCTATTCTATTTTGTTTCCAAAATTATTGGGTTTCAGATTTAACTCACTCTGCTCAAAATCTTTCTATTTATTTGAATCCCTGCTCTATATATTTTAAACTACTGTTCTTCCTGAAATAATCCACTCATTCCCCTTTTACTAAACTCCTGTAAGCTACTAATTATTACCCCCATTTTGGATTATTGGATTTCAAAGTAAATCGTTCCGGTTCGAAATTACTATGTATTATTTAAATCTTGTTTCACGCCTGATTACTGATTTTCCAAAAGCTATCTGTCTCTTTTTACCGAAAACTTTAAAACTGCTATGCACTTTTACTTCTTGTTGCTATCTCTAAGTTACTGCACTCTTAAAATCAATCACCCTCTTAAACTACTCAGTCTTAACTGAATCTCCTGCTTCACCAATAAGTTTTCAAAATATATCCTTTTACCAAAACTATCGAAACTTACTGTTTTAGCTCAAAACCTCTGTTTTAAATCATGTCTTTAAAACTTTAGTTGTGTTTGAGACGTGCTATTTACATGTTTAGCTGTGGAGGAATCTGTGAGCCTATTATTTGCCTTTATGTGTTCCCATACATGTAGTCCTAGTTGTTGTCGCTTAGCATTTTCTCCTTTAAACCTAGGGGTTCAGCCTAGTACTTACATTGTAGGATTAGTAGTCCTAAATACCCTCCAGGACTTATAGGGTGGGATAGGTAATAGTACGCAATAAGCTTTCGTGACCAACACGCGCATTTTAAAATAACCTTTACGGGGTGGGAAGGGTAGAATACAGATATGATGACAGGTGCGCTAATACCACGTGTAGCCGCCTCTTCGAGGTGTGACATACCGGGTATTGCATTGATGTGATCCGTATTACTTTAAACCTAGAATAATTTCTTTATTTTTTGTAATGTTTTCAAAACCTTTAATAAACTATGCTTTGTGTGAAATCCTCTCTTAGCCGAGCCTTACTTGTTTGTCTCTCCAAATTCACAAAACTTCTTGGCTGGGACCCACAGTTGTGGATCTTGATGGGTGCCTAACACCTTCCCCTTGGGATAATTTCAAGCCCTTACCCAATCTCTGGTAATGCAAACTAGTTTATGAGTTATCAACTCTAGGTTCCCTAACGCACCATAAAAATCGTTAGGTGGCGACTCTTCCTTAAACCCTCTTCCTTTAAGGAGTTGTCCGAAATGTCATAAACCTGATATCTCCGTACCTAACCCGTGCGACAGAAAAAGGGGGGCGCGACAGCATGGCGACTCTGCTGGGGATCTTCCCTAGGCTTATACCGTTACAAGTTGTCTTGTGAATTTGGAATTTATTCTGTTTAAATGCTTACACACTTTCCTATTCCCCATTACATGTTATTAATTGTTTAATTTTGCAAGTATTTATTTGCCTGAACGAAACTGACATATCTTCATGTTTTCTTTGCAACCGCTTTCCATTGTAACTGTTGTATTTCCTTTCTTTACCGCTTTCCTCAACGTGAGAATACATGCCTATTTGTTTAAATGCTATTTATTGCATATCATGCTCCGCATTCATATTCCAGTCGTGCCAAACAAAATCCTATAGCAACGCTTACAATGAGTGGTTGCACTATTCCAATATTACTACCCCTAAATTCGGAAAGGCGTATTTGTGGTAAAACTAGTCGATCAGCGGTGCAGTCGACAGTTCCGTGCCTTTCCCCCTTGAGTTGTCCGCTCAATGGTACCGGTCTAAAACCCCAATAGAAACCTTACTCTATTGTATGTTGCATGCATCATGGTCAAACCTAGCTAGGCTAACGTGTTGTCCGCACAATAGCCTTTAAGATAGCCTCGTCCAAAGTCCATTGGGTTTCCCTGGAACCCTAAAGGACGTCTTCACGTTCTGTGCATTTATTTGGAGAACTTAAATGCTCATGCTAATTATTGATGTTAAATAGTCGAGTCTGGTGGGGGTAAGGGCCTAACCCGTTTACTTTGCAAAAATGAGGCACGAGGTCCCCAGATTCGGCATGCTCACCAAAATCCACCCAAAACTTCTGAATTGGTGGGAAGACTTGCACTCAAGCGACAAAATAGCAGTCAGAAAACACCTGGGCAACCTGCCCTCTCTCTTGGACATTCAGCCTAATAACATGATGATAGAGGTTTCCACCTTATTCTGGGACTGTGATCAGTCGATTTTTCGATTTGGGAACAATGAGATGACACCGCTGCTAGAGGAGATAGGGGGTTTAGTTGGTTTGCCTTGGGAGTCTCAAGGGTTATTGATGCCTGAAAACCAAACAGGCCGGGGTTTTCTCAAGATGATGGGACTCAAGAAGAATCCGGACTTAGTCTGCTTGGAAGACTCGTACATCCCCTTTGACTACTTGTACGAGAGGTATGGCCGTAGTCAGTCTTACCGTACATATCAAGAAGAGTTCGCCCTCACCTCTCTGGGGCACATTCACCGCCGGGTATTCTTCTTCATATTATGCTTTTTGGGACTGATGGTCTTCCCCACAAAGAAAGGGAGAATCCACACCAGATTGGCCATGGTCACTAAGACTTTAATGGAGGGGATCAATGGACAGGATTTCAGCATCGTACCTATGATTATTGCCGACATATACCGAGCCTTGGAGAACTGTCAACGAGGAGCGAAACATTTTGAGGGTTGCAACCTGCTACTCCAGCTCTGGCTCACCGAGCATCTGCAAATGGGTGACTACTGTCAAGACAAACATAGGAAAGTTTGGGATGATCATATTGCTTTCAATCATACAAAGCGTATGAACTACATCCCCGACTTGTTTGCACAGCCGGAGAATGCCAATGGATGGGTCGAGTTATTGGAAAATCTGACCGAGGATCAAATCGAATGGATGTTCGAGTGGTTCCCGACCGACGAATTCATCATCTGGACTAGAGACACTCCATTCCTAATATTGGTTGGTCTTAGAGGGACATACCCTTACGTCCCGATTCGAGTCATGAGGCAGGCAGTGAGGAAGCAAGTCATCCCAAGGGTCGAGAAAATGTGTCATCTCAGGGCGGACTTCCAAAATGATGACAGCCCTCACAAGTGTCAAGCTCATCAATTGTGGCACTACAGGATCCAATTGAAGAAGGATACTATCGAGCCGACAGGTATCACGTTGGTTTCTCTCCTTATTATCTGGGATGGTTGGAAGATAACTGGGGAGGAAATATTGATCCAGGGTTCGCTCGAGGACATAGGGTCATAGATGAGAAAGCCGAGGCAACAACTAGACTCAACCAGCTGCGCAAGAGGCTCCGTGACTGTGAGGAAGATCATCACAAAATCCACATAGCTAACAAGAAGCTGATTGAGGAATGGAAGAAAATGGCCATCACTTCCACCCAAAGGCTAGCACACTTGGAGCGAGGCATAGTTGACCTGGAGGATAAGTTCCTTAGAAGGATCGAGACTTGTCAGAAGACCGAGGGAGTTGAAGAGGGAATTCTAGCCAGGACCTACTTGCTGCTGGGACTCCGCGAGATGGGAATGTTGATCAAGGCAAGCAGAGACGCCGAGTCTGAGGAAGGTCCTTCTGGGACCAAATAGATAGGATTTGTCTTTACTTTGCTTTTGATGTAATAAAGC
>MDKH01047630.1:0-23139 GCA_005239495.1 Nicotiana undulata | reverse complement strand
CATGTCGCATAATAAACCCTAGGCTAGATGAAGAGGATGACATAATGCGGCAGCTTTGCGATCACATAATTGATATGCGGACCGCAAAGCCACCGCAAACTCCAACAGTGTAGGACCTAAGGTAGCATAGTATTTGCGATGGTTCTGCGATCGCATATCTACCTTTATGGTAGGTTATGCGATCGCATAATGTGATGCTTTGTTTTGTATGATTATTTTGCGATGACTATGCGAACCGCATAATGGATATGCGATCGCATAATTCATCGCATTATTAACTATTCTGAGCAGATGACAACTTTGCGACAGGGGTGCGGTCCGCATAGTGGTTATGTGATTGCATAACCTGTCGCATAGTGGATTTTATTAATTAAATTATTCCTGATGTTTGCTACAGCACTCACACGTCGTTTCTTTGCAGATATGCCTCGCCAAAAACATACATCTTCATCAAATAAAAGGGCTGCCTCTAGCCGTCAAGCACAACCGGCAAAACGTTCAAGACAAGCACTACCCCAATCTATTGATGAAAGTCACTCCCATTCTGATGAGGAGGAGACTTTGCCAGCTGTTAATCTACATGCTGAGGCAAGGCGGAAGCAAGGAGATGATTTCCAGCTTAGGTTCCCGCTCCCTGATTCTAGGGCTCTGTATAGAGAGGGGATCTCAAAACAGAAAATCCTGGCTGAGAAACGGTTAAGTCTGAACGGCCTTCAAGAACAGTACCCTCACATTTTAGCGAACATCAAAGTTAGAAAGTGGGAGTGTTTCACTTTGCTGCCTGAGGAATTTAATGAAATAGTGGTGCGGGAGTTCTATGCTATGGGGCCTCCAGAACAGCTCACCACAAGCACAAAAAAATATTTTGCGACACTGTCCTAGTTTGGGGGAAGGAGGTATACTGTGATAGGGCGGCAATTCATAATCATTATTTCTCAACCACGTGCCCTAGTACAATGGAGTATGAGGCCAAATTGGCCATAGAGATGGTGAGCGAGCCTGGGTTGCATCAGTGATTGCCAAGGGTACCCCAGCCTGGATTGACCCTTCACACAAAATATACAAGGAGGATCTTACACGAGAAGGTCGATTCTGGCTCATTGTTGTCATTTCCCGCTTGATCCTAACCCCGAATGAAACAGACATAAGCATTGAGAAAGCTATTATCATTGCTTGCATTATGACTGGGATCATGATCGATGTGGGTGACATCATTTCAAAAGAGATAGGGGTCTGGGCGTGGAAGAAGGCCACATCATTTCCTTTCCCATGCTTGATCACAGCCCGCTGTAAGGCTGCGGATGTTCCTACAATGCCACATTCTGACAAGATGGGAAAAGCGGAGAAGGATATCGACATCACACGCATTAGTGATGCGGTGAAAAAGGTAGCTGATGTTCCTCCGGAGATTCAGATTCATATTCCCATCGAGACAAACATCTCCAACTCCCAGACTCCTATTGCACCTCAGACCGCAGAGGCATCCATTGCTGCTCCACAGCCTACCCCTCAGGTTATTGCCCAGCCACCTGCTTCACTGCCAGTCCTTTTGAGACTTGGTCTCCTAGCTCAGCACACCAATGCTAAGGTAGACAAGCTTCTGAAGGACATCCCTACACTTATCAGGCAGGCCTTGAACCTCATTCAGTCATCAGTGACGGCCCTACAGCAGCAGCACATATCTTTTGTGGGTCGCTTGAAGGGGCTTGAGGCGAGGATTGAAAAGATAGAGCGAGGTGAAGTTGGAGACCTACCAACGCTCCGCACTGATGTGGATACACTGAAGACTGAGCTCCACAAGATGTATAATTTGGAGTTTGATTTATCCTCTTTCCTGCCCAAGGAAGGAGAGCAGGGAGTGGGACCGTCTGAGACTGGGCTAGGTCTTGATTTTTCTACCCTGATGACAGCCCCGGCATCCCAGACTGTAGGAGCCTCCCAGCCTCCACCTCCCCCTGTTCCAGTTGACATCCCTTCGGGGAATGATTCCGGACATTCTGCAGAGTCTGAGGGTGGGGAGACAGACGAGGCGGAGACGGATGAGGAGTCATGGTCTGATGATGATGAGGGCCCTCAGGAGAAGGGAAAGCAGGTTGACGTCACCACCGCTCTAACAAAGCTACTCAGGTCAGATCATCAGACATTCCACCATCAACAGGCGAGGCCAGCAGCTCTCAGGCCCCACGTTCAGTTTCCGAACCCTTGGAGACCCCTCCACCACTAGTAGAAGCCACCCCTCTAGCTGAGTCTTCAGCATCTCTACCACCTCTAGTGGTCGTCACTCCTCAGGCTGAGACTCCATCAGTCCCAGCTCTAGCAGCAGCATATGACACCACTAGCATTCAGCAGGCTTCCAACTCCCATAGCGCTTAGTGCGCCTCAGGGAGCCCCTAAACTCTGTTTTACCTGCTTATGCATTGGGGACAATTCATGATTTAAGTTGGGCGTGGGATAGCCTTGTAGAAACTATTTTTGTTGAAATCATTAAACTATTGTACTTGTTTCTTTTTGTGTTATATGTGATTTTCAAAGTTATCGGTAAACTCTTGTATATACTTGTGTTGTTTATCGTTAACTGGTGTTGTCCTCGTACATATGCTATCTGTGTGTGTAGATAAAACAAAAAAAAAGACAAGTAGATAGTTGTATGTATGTTCAGCGGTAGTAATTAACAATGAATTCCCCTTGGTTTTTCTTCGTTGGGTTCTTTTCCAAGGGTGTAATAGTAGAACCATGGCAGTAGGATGAAACGTATTGACCGGTTTGGTGTAAGTGTCTAGTCTCAAGCATGTGAGTCTGTAAATAACATATACCCTTCCGTTAAAAAAAAAAGGTATCTTTGTTGTAAGGGCAATCAACTGTGTGAACTTGAGGCTCGCTTTTTTGACTCTATGCTTACTTAGAATTATACATGTAAATATGATGAAAGCTTCGAGTTTCCAAGTGTTAACTTGAGAGCTAAAACTATGTTAATTCAAACAGTTGTGTGTCGTGTGTGTTAGCTTTTGTATAAATAATTCTTGTGTTTACTTCTGTCGTCTAGAACTTGCTCGGTTGGTTTTTCGACGCTAATGATAAGTACATTTAGTTGGATAAATGACCTTAGGCAATCTTTGTTATATTGGAAAACCCAGTGAGCCTTTCAAGCTACCCAATGTATTCATGTTATCACTAGTTACCCCATTTGAGCCTTTAACCTTTTTGTTGGACACCTCAATACAAACCTTTCCCTTTTTGTAAAATAATTCCCTCTTTTGAACCCATCCCTCCTTGAACATTGAGAATGAGGCTAAAAGCCTAAGTTGGGGGTGTGGTGTCGAGTTGGAAGTTAATAAGGTTGTACATTGAGCGTAGGAACATGTACCTCAAAATATTCACATGAAATCATTCAAGCTTCAAAAGTATAAAAAATAAAAAATAAAAAAATGGTAGTATATATATATATATACACATGGAGCCTTGAAGAAAAACTAGAGGAGTATTTAAGGTGGTTCAATGTTGGTAACTAGGAGTCAATAAGGGCTATGTGGTTTGAAAAGAGACAAAGGGCATTGAAAGAGAAAAATGTGAGCAGTGTTCAAGGAGGGTGTAGTCCCTTGTACCCAATGATTATCCAACATTTCCCTAAGCCTACATTAGAAGCTTAAAAAGTCCTTATGGGATCTCCAACCGAATGTTCTTAAATAGGCAACGAATCAAAATAAGGGCAAGCCTATGGTATGATGTGTTGTAACACTTGAAACTCTTTGTGAGAGTGAGTGTCTTTGTAAATATGTCCTTTTCTGCTGTCATCGTAAATATTGTGAGTTGGGGCCTTCTTTCTGGTAAGGGCACATGAACTGTTAAGTCTGACAGAAGTTGAGTTCATGAATTCGGATACAAGTGCACTCAGCTGAGAGTAACATTTTGTCAAATTGGTCGAGGCTCAAAGTTCACAAGTTGATTAGTTTCCTTGTAAATAACAGTGACTATTCATGAAGGGTAAATAAACGAAAATGCATGCTTGTGGTACTGACAATTAACATTGTAATGACCCGGCCGGTCGTTTTGAGATCCAGCGCGTCGTTCAGCAGTTGGGGGTCATGAACAGCTTCATTTCGGGTATTGTGACTTGTGTGTATGGTCAGAGTTGAAATTCAGGAGGTTCGGAGTTTAATTGAAAGGCAAAATTCTCATTTTAGAAGCCTTAAGTTGAAGAAATTGGGTAAGACTGGAATTTTGAGTAAACGACCTCAGAATCAGGATCCGAAGGTTCCAGCAGGTTCGTATGATGATTTCAGACTTGGGCTTATGTCCGGATCGGGATTTGGATAACCCGAAAGCGTTTCAGTGTATGTTGTGGAAGTCAGCATTTTTGAAGAAATTTTCTAAGTTTGGCTTGAAGTGCATTTCAATGATATTGATGTCCGTTTGGGATTCCCAGTCTGGGAATAGCTTTGTATGGTGATTCTGGAGTTGGGAGCGCGATCGGAAGTGAATTCGGATGTCCGGAGGTCATTTTGAAGTCATTTGGCTAAAGATAGAAATTTGAAGGTTTTTGAAGAAATCCGACCGGAAGTGGAAATTTTAATATCGGGGTGGGAATGCGATTCCGGAAGTTGGGGAAGGTCTGTAATGTTGAAAATGACTTGTGTGCAAAATCTGGGGTCAATCGGAGGTGATTTAACGGGTTTCGGCATCGAATGTGGAAGTTTGGAATTTCAAGTTCTTAAAGATTTGGATCGGGGAGCGATTCATCGTTTCGATGTTGTTTGATGTAATTTGAGGCCTCGAGAAAGTCAGTGTCATGTTTTGGGACATGTTGGTGTAATTGGACAGGGTCCCGGGGGCCTCAGGTGGATTCCGGGTGGTTAACGGATCAAAATTTGAAGTTGAAGAAACCTGAAGGTTGCTGTCATCTGGTGTGACCGCACCTGCGAGGATTTGGCTGCAGGTGCGGCTAAGGGCGCCGCAGGTGCGAAGGATTGAGGGTCTGACTGGAAGCGCAGGTGCGATGGTATTTCCGCACCTGCGAGATCGCAGATGCGGATTATGGGTCGCAGGTGCGAAGTTGGCTTGAGTTGAGGAAAAACTGCAGGTACGGAGGTTTGGTCGCACCTGCGGAATCGCAGGTGCGGGTGTTGGACCGCAGGTGCGAAAAGAGGCATGGGCAGAATGTTTTAAAGACGGATTTTTGTCATTTCTCACCCAGTTTTTATATGCCATGGGCGATTTTGGAGAGCTTTTCAAGGGAGATTTCATCAAGCTTCAGAGGTAAGATGTTTCTACTTATTTCCAAGTTAAATACAAGGTTATTACATGGCTTTGAACATGAAAATTTTGGGAAAACATGGGGATTTTGAAGAAAACCTAGAATTTGATAAATTTAATTTTTAGCCACGAATTGAGCTCGAATATTTGAGTAAATTGCATATTTGAGCTAGTAAAGCTATGGGTAGAGATTTTCTTCAAGAAATTTCGGAATCCGGGCACGTGGGCCTGAGGGCATTTTGGTCAATTCCTTGAGCGGAGTTGGGAAATTTTATAATCTGAATTTTTAGCAATTATTAGAGTATATTTTCATTGGTTTATCATCATTTGGGTACGTTGTGCATCGATTGGAGTCGTCGGGAAGCTTGGAGGCCGTTTATGGAATTTCAAAGCGAGGTAACTCTCCTTTCTAACTTTGTGAGGGGGAATTGTCCCCATAGGTGAACTAAATGAATAAATGCTAATATTTGCGGGGGCTACGTACGCACGAGGTGACGGGAGTCAATGCGCAGCTACTGTTATGCCATGTCCGGGTAGTCTAGGACCCACTAGCATGCCTTGCGTGTTGTACATGTGATCCTATCATAATTTCATACTGATAATGCTAAGGAATTGGTAATTTATTTTCCTAGAAAGGTTAGGGTGTACTCTTCTTTAATTATTTGGAAAGAGGATGTATTTCCCCGTGGATTATTGTGTTCCTGGCGAGGTTATTTTATTTGAACATTGTTAAAACTTGGCAAACGAATTTCTAGAAAAATATTCTAAATACTATCTTCATGTTGACTTAAAGAGAATTTCATCACTTCTAGAAGAAACTGTTTTCTTGAATAAAATATGGATCTTTTATGTGAATACGTGTACATATGAGCACCTGAGTCGCAGGTATGATTCGCGAGCAGGCTAGACGTATTGTTATTATGTTGACCGCGTCGCATGATCGATTTGCGAGCGGGAAAAATAGATGCATCTATGGTTCGAGCCGTTCGACCCTCGGCAGTGCACAGTTTATTATTGTTGGTCTGCGCCGTTCGACCCTCAGCATATTTGTTGCGCATGATAAATGCTGCATATTTCCTATGACTTATACTTGTTTATTGGTCTAAAGAGTTATGAATTTGCTCGTTAAAAGAAGCGGAATTGATATATAAGAATGTGAAATAAGTCTATACTTATTACTCCTGATTATTACTTAATGGCCAACTGAAATGACGAAGGGTTGAAATGTGAAAAATGTGGACCAAATTGATAATTATTGATGTTCCTAATCTCCGATTATTTGATTAATTGATTATGATACTCATGCTTAGCTTCTCACTTAAATTATACTAGGTTGACCTATAGCAAGTGTCTAATTTGACCTCTCGTCACTACCTCTCTGAGGTTAGGCGGGATACTTACTGAGTACACATTGTTTTCGTACTCATACAACACTTGCTGTGCATTTTGTTGCACAGGTACCTTCATAGCCCAGTGACTAACCTGAAGACTTGGACGGGCTGCAGCATCCGGAAGCGTTCCGCAGCTGACAGAGTCTTCCTCCTATCTATTAGTACTTTATTTTCAGACCTTGTTCAATTTGTACCTCGGACAAGCTTTGTATGATTGTATAAATCCTTAAAAGTTGCTCATGTACTTGTGTCACCAGGTTCTAGGGATGTGTTGGGATTTAATTGATTAAACTGAATTGATTTGCTGTCGTATTCAATTACCGAAGATTTATCTATTCAATTATGAAATGCAAATGAAAGGTAACGATTTCGAAAATGATAAAACAGAGATTTACTTCAACCAATTAATGAGTGGCTTTCCTGACAGCGGTGTCCGGCGCCATCACGACTGTATAGATTTTGGGTCGTGACAAACACCGTCCATGGTTATTATTGTTTTCGATCTTTTACTTGGAGTTTAGGTTAGGATAGAGTCGTTTTGGTTGCTTGAGGACAAGAAAGAGTTTAAGTTGGGGGTGTTGATGTGCCGGAGAATTTCGGCACATTTAATACCAAATTGCTTGGATTTTGGCTTGTTTTGAAAGCAATTGTCTCATATACTTATGTAATTTCAATGTTTTGCAATGTATGAGGTTGGAGGACTCAAAAACATGTAAAAGAGATCAAAAAGCTGAAAAGGGATAAGAAAGGGACAATATGCAATCGCAAAATCAACAAGGTGGACCGCATATCTACTATGCGAACCGCATAATGCGCAGGTGGACCGCATAGTTCAACAGATTGTTTGCCAATATTCAAGTGCAAAAATGCGGTCCATTATGCGATCGCATAACTTGTTTGCGAGCCGCATAAATGGCCGCAAACCTCCGGTGCCAAAAGTTGAGCTCAGAAATGCGATGCTAATGTGCGGTCGCATATCAACAATGCGGACCGCACAACATGAATGCGATGAAGCACCTGGAAACTAGGGTTCATATCTGCGATGGCTTTGTGAAGAATGCGAACCGCATTCTTGTTATGCGACATGAATGCGGTCGCATAGTTAACCTGGAAGGGTATTTTTGTCTGTATTTGACCCCGAGTTATAGCCCACTATAAATAGATTTATTGGAGTTTTGTGGGTCATTCTTGTCTGGATTTTGAGCTACAATACACACATTGAATATTCATCTCTTTTGGAAGCTTTAGAAGTGAAGATTCTTGTATTTTGTAAGCTTTATGACATTTATTACTCTCATCTTTTTGTCTTTAAGCATGAGTAGCTAGCTTTAAATACTAAGGTTGTGGACTCTAAATGGGTGTTATGTTATTGGGTATTTAACATTGAATATATATATATAGTGGTTGGTTGATATTTATTTATTCTCATTCTTCACTGATTGTTGGTGGTTGCAAACATTAACAAGTGCCATTAAATTCTTTCTTTACTTGGAAAGGTGAGTTAGGATTGGTAGGAGTAAATATCAACGACTAAAGGCTTTAAACCTTGTTTAATAGAATCGCTTAGGAATAAGTGGGTTTTATTTGGCATTAAGTGATTTCTCTTCATTGCAACTCTTTTATATTTGAAAAAATCATAAAGAGAAAATACTACCCAACTATTGAAAAATATTGGGTAGTCATTTAGAAATCATTTGCATATCTAAAGGACCTTCCATTAGAAATATATCATATTAATACCCATTAGCATTACACTTAATTTAAGGGGACACAATCTTGGTTTAGTTAATCACATTAATTACAACTTTAATTAATCATACTTGTAACTATTTCAATCAAACTATCACACAATCAATTACCATATTTTTGTTGCATTAACGGAATAGAAATTCGATTTAAGTTGAGATTCACACTACCAAAGTAATCTTTTCACGCCTATTCCCTGTGGGATTCGACCCCAACCTTGTTGGGTTATTATATTTGACGTCGACCGCTTTGCACTATTTTTAAAGTGTAATTTGAGCGTATCACTATCCCACATTTAAACCCTCTGTATTGATCCCTCATATACGTTAGGAGTGATGTTGTTCAACAACTACCTAAATATGCACTCTCTCATGAGTAATACACACTAAATAGGCACAGTCAATTGAGAGCTCTTCAACCAACCACAATAATAACGTAGTGAACAAATAGAGAAAATACTACGGCAAATCTATATTAACGTAATAGGAAAATCATCCTCCAATAGGTTCCATCAAAACCCTAGATTAGGAGTTTAGCTACTCATACTCGTAGTAATAATATCCCAAATATTTTGCACAATTAAATTACAAAGTATGGATAAAGGAATGTAGAAATCGATGATTCTAACTCCCAACAGTTGTTCCGCGAGCTATTCTTGCCTCCGGTTTCAAAAACTCCTTCAAAAGTGGTGTTTTATGTATATTTATATGTGTAGGAAAAGACCTAAACGACATAGGCTAAGTCCTAGTCAAACCATGAGACGAATTAAGTTTGGAGTACGCACGCCCTAGGCCTCACCTCGCAAGGCTCCACGCGAGAAGGACCTCGCCCCAGACCAGGCGTCGCCAGCCTTCATTGCACATAACACAAGATCTTACGGCGATTTAGGCTGGATAAAATGATTTTTCCTACCTTAGTTGCCTTATTATCAAGAACTGTGGATCAAATGGTTTAAATTTTATGATTGATCAAATTATAAAATATGAGGCGGACAAGCAAGTACGATAATAATTATTATATTTTTTTCTCAACGTTTTCCGCACATCGTGCGATACTAGTCTAAACTTAAATATACAGTAGCTTGGATTCTGAAACTTGTTACATTAAATTACCTGTTCCGTAAAACAATGCATTCAGTTATTTTGTAGCTGAAATTTATAATAAGATAATACACATTACCAAGTACCAACTAATTGAGAAGCTGGTTTTTCTTCAGAAAGAAAAGAAGACAAGATCAAATTAAGTACAAAGAAAAAACTCCAAAGGGACCATGCCCAAAGAATGGTTCTGAAACAAGACCTCAGATTTTGTTATTCGCTGGAGAATGCTCAACTCTCAAGTCTGCTTTGAACTAAAGTTCTTGGAAAAGTGAAGTCTTAATTTGACTTAGCTGTAAAGCAAAAATATAGTTAACTTAATACCTCGAGGATTTCAAGTACTACTATCATAATTTGGAGGACAAAGAAAAGTTCAACTTTGATTTTCAAGGCCAACTCTTCCTTAGTGAGGCACTCAATCTTAGACTCAGTTTACCAGGCTACCCTTTTTGCTAAATTTGCATATCAATAAGATCTCTGATAGCAAAGTGCGTAGAGATCTAGTTTTATTCACTCTAAGGTGTAAAATATATTTATACAATCAAGTCCTAAAGATATTATAGCTAGATCTCTATGATAACCTAATAAAAATGGTAACTAATCTGCTATAAGAGGTCTACAAACTGTCAAGGTATTAAATCCAAGTGAAAATTGACAGAGAATATGAAATGCTACTACTTTTTGCAGTCTTCTCAAAACAAGTGAGAAGGGCATCATGTATGAGTTGCTGCCAAATTAGAATTAGCTTTAAGTCCAAATCAAATAAGTAATTGTTAGGTTATTTTCTTCCACATAAGCTGAAATAAGTGATTAGACCTCCAAAAGTTTAAAATATTGAGTAACTTCTAGAACAAACTTTAGATTATCTAACAGGGGAGGATGGCAATTCGGGCTAAACCTGTTTAAAGTAATTTCATAGAAGCGGCTCCATCTAAGATAAATGCATTTATTCAGTAGTATTCGAGCATTCTCAACATGTTTCCTGCCAAAAGCCTATTTACTTCAACACAAGTGGGATTACCATTTTGCAGTTGAACACAGATTTGACATCGAAAGAAAGAAGAGCAATGTAGGCTCTTTTAACTGGCCAATCCAAATTCCACGAGAATTTGAATAACACTAACCGCATTGCATGTGGATATTCTTCCTTGTCACCTGCAATCTGCAGGTAATAGCTACAATAGAATCTCATTAATAAAATCAAGATGCGTCTCACTTTACAGCTAAGGTGGGTTATATTCTACATACTGCACTAAATTGATGTAGCAGTAGACACCACCTGCAGTTCGTAAGACCTCTGGAAATCACAATACAGGATTACGGGTACCTGACCT
The DNA here is from genome assembly GCA_005239495.1 of Nicotiana undulata. Taxonomy (NCBI): domain Eukaryota; kingdom Viridiplantae; phylum Streptophyta; class Magnoliopsida; order Solanales; family Solanaceae; genus Nicotiana; species Nicotiana undulata. Next base: position 12,321 of record MDKH01047630.1, on the reverse strand, counting down.
CTACTAATATAGAAGAGAACTCCCTTCCTTAACAAGCACAAAAATCCCTCCATCTCCTTTGGAGATCCGCAGATCCTTATCAAGGTATGTCGTCAGAAGCCAAGATTTTGTCCTTTCACCTGGAATTGGGATCTTGAGAGGAGGCTGACCAGAAATAGTTCGTGCTATGCCTGCCACAGCATTTTCTAGAGGACCTAGAGATTGCTGCACTCTAGAGAGACTTATCTTTTGCCCAAACACATCCACATTTTCTGGCAGCTCTATGTTTGATTTTATCTCTGGAGGTTTAAAATTCCCTTCCTTAAATTCAACCTGCAAAAGTAAGCAGTTGCCAGCCAAATGCGGAAGCAAAAATTTAAAAATCTCCCAAAAATACTCTATGAAAGGTTATCAAGAAAAGAATCATGACCCTCTACAATTTCCTGATATCTTGCACAATTAATTCATAAATTCCAACTTAACCATTGGCTGAACTACTAACTCGTTTTCTTTCTCTTTGTCCATGATATTGATGTTAGTAGCTTTCTAAAGAAATTAGATTGTAGTCGAGATGGGTACCTGTATTCTAGAGGGGCTTCGAACTTCAAAAGTGGCAGTTGCACTAAAAGACAAGGTGGCTACAGGGCTTGATAATGTAGTCGAGTTCTCTATAGTAAAGTTGCTCGTATCTATGCCTTGGCTAATCTTTTCTACCTTCACCAGAGGAATGCTGCCCGCAGCAAGAAGAGGTAACAACTCAGAAAATGCTGTGAACCTGACACGTTGAGGAAGAAAAATGAGATTTGTTTGCTGCAAAATACATCACTTAGCATTTACTTTAAATCAGTTTCTGTGTGAAATTTCATAACAAAAGATTACATTGTTCAGTGTTAACATTAACGTAAGATTGCATTTATCTCATTGAAATCAATATCAGCATCCAGTTAACACTTGGGAACTATTAACAAAAATACACTTTTCAGGAGACAGAGAGCTATAATCTTCCAGTCAAGGCCAAGTCCTGAGTGAAAGTCTGGACCAGGGGCGAAGCCACCTTATGCAAAGGGCGGTCAACTGACCACCCTTCACCAAAATTTTACGAAGAATTACACTGCGTATATAAGTAAAATATTGATTTTAGATGTATAAAACATATATTGAACACCCTTTGTTGGGAATGTTTTTACTTCTTTCAAGTTTGAACACCCTTGAAAATATTTTTAGCTTCGCCACCGGTCTGGACCTTTCCTCCAACTAAAATCACCAACAACAGAAGCAAAGAACTTATCACAGAGATTCTTGGCCAAGTCAAAATACAGACGTTACCCACTATATTCCAAATTTCACTTCTTGATTCTCTATATTTACATTTTGGCTGTCCAAAAATATGTACACATCCTCTAGGTGAAACTTTTTAATTAACGTTATCCCAAAACCACTTCAAAAAGCCATTTTCAAATCTCATAAAATACAAAATACAAATTTGCCAAGCCAACTTTTGGCTAATTGTACGAGTTAACTCTTGTCTGAATAATTGTACGAGGTGAAATTATAGCACCACTCAAATTGTTGCACTGTTTTTGTAAGGCATTAGCAACGCATGCTCACATAAAAGGCATAAAGCTACAGAAGTTATAGAATGGAGGTTTCATGACACAACATAAATGTGGGAATCTGGAACGCCAATATATATAATTATCTCTTGTCAGGATCTTTAAAGGATATTCATAGTGAGTGTAGTATTTGTTGATAGCGATTTTCTCTAGGGTTAAACAGTGAAAGGAATGATGCAACACTCGGAAATCCATCCAATGTCAACAAGGCCTACTTAGAAAAAAGCAAAAATTCCTACAGGTGAGCTCAAATATTTACAGAAGACTGTCATAAAAGCTAGAAGCAGAGGGCTGTTTGCAGACAATTCGAAATGTGAATATGCCTAGAGTCGATCATAATCTCTTGTCAGAATCCTGTACAAAAATTCATTTTGAGGGTTGTAATCGAGAAGACATCCATCCAATGTTAACAAGGCCTACGTAGAAAAAAGCAAAAACTCCTACAGGTGAGCTCAAATATTTACAGAAGACTGTCATAGAAGCTAGAAGCAGAGGGCTGTTTGCAGACTCTTCTCAGAATCCTGTACAAAAATTCATTTTGAGGGTTGTAATCGAGAAGACTGTCCATGGTTTGACAAAAAAAGTAATGGTGTGAGGTTTGAAAATCCATCTAAGATCAGCAAAAGGTGAGCTCCAAAGTTTTTCAGAAGATAGTAGTGGCAGTTAGAATACAAGGCTGTTCGTGGGATGATTTGAAATATGACTATGCCCGATAGACAGGCCTTTCGATAAGAGCTTGGAGAGATCTTCAAAAAGATTTATGAATAAATAAACTTTGACTGATGCATAACAATTATCTGTTATAAAAGGATCATCAATATTTATACCCCAATGGATTTTTCTATTATACTATGTTATAGAAATGAGGTTTTAGAAAAGCATATCTTCAACCTATAGGTTTACTTCTGTAATACGTGAACTAAGACAGTAACTGTCAGTGGATCTTAAGATCACAGATCTAATCCTATAAATTGTTCTTCAAAACTATTAAGAAACAGTCTATCACTATTTCCAAGCATTTTAACTTTCATTACTTAGTAAAACTCTATTTTCCAAGTAGAAGGAAATAATAACAAAAACAAATAGCAACAACCACCACTCACACATCGACCTCTCCGATGAAACCACTAACGACCAACAACATGACACCTTTATACCTCTAACATCATCTAACAAATCCGTCTCTACTCCCCTTGGAAGTCGTCCGTCATAGTCAAAGTGTTTGGTCGCAAAGTTGGACATCAAACTTTACGAACAAAACTATGCTCCTTATGGCGACCTACTGAGGATCTGCCACTAATTGACCTAGGCTCCGACTTCTTCCTGATAAAATTCCAAAAAGAAGAGAATAAGAACAAAGCACTCCATGAAGGGCCTAGGTTCATATTTAATCATTTTCTCTCGGTGCATAAGCGGGAGCCTAAGTTCATAGCCTCAAATGCCTAGCTTACCTACTCAGCCATTTGGGTACGACTACCAAAATTACCTACTGAGTTCTATGACTTTGATATCTTACAACGAGTTGGCTCCAAACATGGAACACTTCTCAAAATTGATACATGTACCTCGGCCACCACTAGAGGCTATATGTATCGAAGTTCCATTGGAACAACCATTAAAAACACATGTCTTTATTGGCACACAACAAATCCTCTACGAAGGTCCCACCATGCTCTGTACCATGTGCGGACAGTTGGGCCATAACAAGAATCTATGCACTCATAAACCACTCCCTTGTGATGCAACCACATCCCATACTCACTCCAATACTCCCCATGCTCCGCTGCCCCCCACAACACCCATTCAAACACAAGACCCTAACCAATCCCAGTCATCCACCACCAATGAATGGAAAACTGTTACTTTTCCAACAAGACCAAAATACAAAAGTCCACCACGAGTAAAAGGCCTTATATCCTCACGTAATAAAGCTCCCACAGAATTTGGCCACTCGCACATCAATGCCATGGCGGCTGATACAATGGTGACTGTCCAAATGGACCCTACAGGTATGCTCTCAAACGAAACACTCCCGATCCCTGCATCCCTCAAAAATGAAAAAGACTTGACTACCCCTCCAAATTTTTTTAATAATAGAACTTTAAACCTAATTGAGAAAATTGATGATCTACCTATGATGGACTCCAACAAAAGACATATGAGCCCAAATACCCTCTATCACCGGCCCACATCGACTACCATGCACAAAGCCCACATCCACCAAAACCCAACCCAACTAGGAATAGCCACGCCTGCTCACCACCCTGTCCACCAAGCTGCCACTCCCCCCTCCACGTCAACTAACCCAGTCACAAGCACTAGCCACCTGGCACACGCCTCTGACACACACTCTTTCAATGACACTCCACCTACATGGCCACAATCCGCCCCAACTTCACAATATACACAACCCAATGCCCAAAATAATGATAGCCCTATGTTAGCTACCCCTTCAAGCCCAATACAAACTCCCAAGTCTATTACCACAAACACCTCTCCTCACTCACCCCAGCACCTACCGTTCAAGGCACATGCAACACCTCCACGTGACCTTTCTCCTACAAGCAACTCCTCATCAATTACCCCATCAAATCAGCCGCACCCCTTAACCACTCAAATAACTCCCACCTCTGAAATTGCATCATTAAACCCCACTCCAAATATTACAACTCCTACACGTAAAAATCCAAACATCATTAACCCAGTCACAAGCACTAGCCACCTGGCACACGCCTCTGACACACACTCTTTCAATGACACTCCACCCACATAGCCACAATCTGCCCCAACTTCACAATATACACAACCCAATGCCCAAAATAATGATAGCCCTATGTTAGCTACCTCTTCAAGCCCAATACAAACTCCCAAGCGTATTACCACAAACACCTCTCCTCACTCACCCCAGCACCTACCGTTCAAGGCACGTGCAACACCTTCACGTGACCTTTCTCCTACAAGCAACTCCTCATCAATTACCCCATCAAATCAGCCGCACCCCTTAACCACTCAAATACCTCCCACCTCTGAAATTGCATCATTAAACCCCACTCCAAATATTACAACTCCCACACGTAAAAATCCAAACATCATTAACCCCCCCCCCCCCAAATGAATCATCTGCCCATAAATCTACAACACAGGAGGACCCTCTCCTACTCAAATATCAACTTACTCCAACACACCATAACCTTGAACACAATCACCATGCATCCATCCTCCTCAACATCCCCCACCACTCTACATCACTCAATACCCACCAACACAAGCATACCCCCAATCTTGGTTGGAAATAAGTCTCCAAGAGCATGCACTCACCTTCACGATGGAGATAGACGGATAGGATGTCATCCTCATCTATGTTGCTCGGACTCTCCAAAAGTGTTGCCGCACCCGTGTCGGATCTTTTAAAAATGCACTAAATTTGGAGGATCCGATACGCACCCAACAACCCTTTTGAAGAGTCCGAGTAACATAGATCCTCATGATTCAAAATCGAGCAGACATAGCTCAAATCGTGACAGAAGGCATGAGGATGGGAGTAGACCTTTACAACCAATATCTCTGGGCCATGCACCCACCATCGACCATGCACAGCTACCAGCCCCACACCCCACTCCCACCTCTACATCACACACATACATATCCATCGAGCTCCCCTTCTACCCTCCACAACTTCCACCCCACTCTTTAGTTCCATGGATACAACCCAGGTCGATCCTCCATATCCCAACACTACTGCATGCACAATCGTCACCATATCAACCGATTCCAGTACACCCTACCCCAGCCACTCACAACGCACTAGACGAAATCGAGCAACTCGAAGTAGCAGCAACAATGGCGAACATACGGGAAACTCAACCAATCTTATGCCTCCTCAACAATAACAAATCTTACACCCTCAAAGAGCAATATGCAAGAAAAGTAATCACAATATGCCCAGCAGAACTCAGAAGCTGCTCTCTCAACCTTCATCCAACGAGCAATCTAGAGGTAGGAAAGTACAGCCTAGTACTAATCCCATCACTACTGAGTGCGACAGCGTCACAAGTGGAGGGCACCTAGAGTCCACCACCATCACACACACACACACCCCCCCCCCCAACAATAATCAAATGCAATTTATCATCTGGAATTGTCGCGGAGCTCAGTCCCAGGACTTCAAAAGAAATTTTCGTTATCTCCTGAACTACCATCAACCTGCACTAGTGGCACTTTTGGAGACTCACCTCCAATGCCATGCCCACTTGAGGGATGAGTTTGGCTTTACCAATATGGCACAGGCTCCGGCGGAAGGCCACTCAGGTGATATAGCACTACTGTGGCATAAAGACCTTCTACAGCTTGACCAAATAGCAGTCACCTCTCAGGCTATTCACTCAATTGTTCAGGTACCACCAAACCCTACTACTTGGTTATTTTCAGTAATATATGCAAAAATTGATTTGCATGCACGTTCTTCCTTATGGACTAACCTAATGGACATGCATGACAATGTTAATATGTCTTAGATAATTGGTGGGGATTTTAAAGAAGTAGCCTGTGCAGCTGAAACATTCGGGGGCAACCCAATTAATAACTTAAGATGTGACCAATTCCTTCATGCCTTAATTATTGCCAATTACTAGACCTAGGTTTTAAAGGCAGCCGTTATACATGGACAAATAAACGCTGCTTAGCTAATAGAATACTAGAACGACTAGATAGATATGTTTGTAACTACGAATGGCTCAATTTATTTCCAGAAGCCAACGTACAACATCTTCCTTGAACACATTCGGATCATTGTCCGTTGCTACTTAATTTAAAACACACATTTCCCGTAAAAAAAGTGTTCCGTTTTGAAACTATCTGGACCTCTCACCCATACTTTCCATCTCTAATTAATCAAATTTGGACTCCTAATAAAAGCTTGTTATTAGGAGTCCTAATAAAAGCTTGTTACAACCTATAGAAGATTTTACGGAAGATGTACAAGATTGGAACCAAAACACTTTTGGTAATATTTTTAAAAAACAGAAAAGCTTATTAGCTCGAATAACTGGTATATAATCCTCTCCTAGTTACCCCACAAACTTTTTCCTCCAAAATCTGGAGATCGGCCTTATCAAAGAATATAATAACTTAGGATCGAAGAAGACTTTTGGCGATTAAAATTGCGTATTAACTAGCTTCAAAAAGATGACTAACGCCAACACAAAATTTTACCATCTTACCGCTCTCCAACGCATGAAGCGTAATAGGATAACGACTCTCAAAGATTTAGGAGGTAATTGGATTCTTGAACAATCTCAAGTTAATCATATGATCCGCCACTATTACCAGAGCCTATTCACCACCACCCATACTCATTCCACCAAATACCACCCTACGACTAGTTTTAAAACATTAACTTCCAGGGATCACAGAAATATGACTCGCACCCTGACTTCAATGGAAATATACCAAGCCATAAGCCCATTCCAACCCGTCAAATCTCCAGGACCAGACGGTCTGCACCCTTTTATCTATCAGACCTACTGGCCTCAAATTGCAACTTCAGTGATTGCCTTTTGTAATGAAATATTCACTACTTATCAAATCCCATCACAAATTAACAAGACTTATTTATGCCTTATTCCTAAGGTTAAACACTCTTTCCTTATTACAGGATATCGACCCATAGGCCTTTGTAATACTATCTATAAAATTATTACAAAAATAATTGTTCATCGACTTAAACCTATCATAATGACAATAATCAGCCCTAAACAATCGGCTTTTTTAAAGGGACGACGCGCTTCTGATAATGCGATAATAGTCCAAGAAATTCTAAATTCCTTCCGTAAGAAGAAAGGTAAGTTTGCAAACTTCTTGCTCAAACTTGACCTTGAAAAAGCCTTCGATAAAATGGAATGGGGCTTCATTAAAGAAACATTACACTACTTGAACTTCCCACCACAAATCATCAAATAGCAAAGATAGCATTGATTTATAAGCAAAGAAACATTACACTACTTTAACTTCCCGCCACAAATCATGTATAAGCACCTCTTCCATCTCAATCTTCGTCAATGGTCATCCTTCCCCTTTCTTCTGGCCCACACGAGGTATACGACAAGGTGATCCTTATCCCCTTACCTCTTCATCTTATGCATGGAACAACTCTCGCGTCAAATCCACCAACTAGTTGACTACCAACAATGGAAAGCCATAAAAATTTCACGACATGGCCCACACATCTCTCACCTTATGTTTGCCGATGATATTACTCTAACCTCCAAATTAACAACTACTAGTGTCCATTCTATGATTGATACTCTTACTCAATTTACCCAACACTCAGGCCAAAGCATTCACTTCACTAAATCAAAAATCAATTTCTCCCGAAATGTTACTCAAATGGATAAATCCTTCGTCCTAACCTCCTTCAATATGCAAGAAGGAGTACATTTTGGCAAATACCTAGGCTTTCCATTGTTTGCACAAAAACCAACTACAAATGACTTTCAATACTTCCTAGATAATTTTAAAGCGAAATTGTGAGGATGGAAAGTCAATATGCTCACAATGGCAGGAAGAGCTACTCTTATTAAATCTTCGTTAAACACTCTCCCTAACCATGTTATGCAAATCATTAAAATCCCTAAACAGGTTATTTCCAAAATGAACCGATATCAAAGGAATTTCCTATGGGGGCACTACTCAACATAAAAAGAAAATCCACCTTATTAAATGGTCCCTCGTACAACAACCTAAGAATCAAGGTGGCCCGGGCATTCAAAACTTAACTTCTAAGAATAATGCCCTCCTAGGAAACCTAGCTTGGTGCCTATTTATATCACCCAGTTCTCTATGGGCCTCCCTCCTACTAAATAAATACACCTTTATCACTCATTGCAACAACACCTCTCTTATCTGGAAAGTTGTTCAGTTAGGCTAGAAGTTTTGCCAACGCGAAATGGTTTGGCATATTGCTACAGGCCAACACATTAACTTCTGGAACGAGCCTTGGATAGGGCCCAATATCACCCTTGGAAATACTATCGCAGGCCCACTACCATCACATGAAGCATCTTCCACGGTCAGCCAATACATCACTAATAATTTAATTGACACTACAACACTGCCTTTTATCTTACCGGCCCCCATTCTCTCTTTAATACGCCAAATCTATATTCCCACACTAGCTAGATTACACTCCTTTGATAAACTCATTTAGGGTCTAACATCAAATGGACACTTCTCAGTAAAATCCATATATCATTCACTAATTGAAACTACCACACCCTACCCATACGCTTGGCTTTGGAAACTCTGCCTTCCCCAGAAAATATTATATTTCCTATGGTTAATTTCCCACCAAAAGCTCCCCACAGCCACTCACCTATATAATATTCATATTACGCAATCAAACACATGTACACTATGTCTCCAAAATGCGGAAACAATTACACACTTATTGTTCCAATGCCCCAATGCTTCTCACCTATGGACTCAATTGGGACTCGCGAATACTTTATACACTTTGGATCTTATTACCACACAACCTATTCAAATCATTCACAAATTACTTACCACCAAGCACTGCTTACCCTTAAACTTGCCCTCACGTGTTTTAGTTCCCTACGCGATATGGCATATCTGGAAATTTCGTGATCACTTCATCTTCAAAATACATCTACCCACCCCAAACACTCAGCAATTGCTCTTACAAGCAGCTGAATATCACTACCTCATTCAAAAACAATCGAAAATACCTTTACCCACACACATGTATGTCAAGCGGCACCCCCCCCCCCCTTATGGGCACCATTGAATTAAATACTGATGGATCCACTAAAGGCAGTCCGTCAAAAAATGGCATACGCGGCGTATTCAGGAATGCTATGAGCCATTGGTTACTTGGCTTCATGGGCACAAGACCCACAAGAAATTGTACCTATATGGAATTATGTGCCTTATTACAGTGATTGTAACTAGCATGGCATCACCACTTCACACCATTAGAAGTCAACGTGGATTCCACAGAGGTAATCTCGATGCTCAATAATGACAATTTACATTACTCATCCATTTTAATGGAATGTAGGTACTTGCTCTAGCAACTAGGTAATCCAAATATCATCCAGACATACAGGGAGCAAAATTACGTTGCAGATACTCTTGCACAATATGGAGCCTCTTCAACCGCAATGGACCAGACAACACTTCTACCCCATCCACCCACCTTTTTGTCTTAACAACTTCTGGCCGACCAAAGGGGTAGCACTTATCAAAGAACTGTCAAGACGATTGCCTCAACAAGCAATTTGTCCTTCAGGTTGCATGCACAAGAAAATGACAACAATATTGTAGACCAACATAGTGATCACTCAAATGATCCAGTTTTTGTTTCCTCCTTTTGTAACAATCTGCAACATGTACGCTATACTCCTTGTAATGATCCTGGTTTTTAATTTAATATAAAATTGTCTGTTGACCAAAAAAATAAAAAAAATATACAGCTGAGATCCCCTTTTTATAGGAAGTTAGTCCAAGCACTTCCACCCTTTTGATAGTTTAAAGGAAGTTGATTAAAACGAGAACAAAATTTGAAATTACAAACGGCTGTGAGTTTTTTTCCTTTTAGGGGGGTGGAGGGTATGAGGGGGCAGACTGCCATTTCCTACCAAAAACTTTGCTTCAAGGAAGCTCCAAAAAATGCAGTCATGAGTCATGACCATCTATAAAGTAACAGTATCAGCAAGCAAATGAGATATTATGCGACCAATGCCCTAATGGTTGGGTCCTATACCTTAAGTGGAGCTAGTTACTCAGTATAATATGCTTTATGAGAAAGCAAAGTTTATTTTTTGGAGTGGAACTCTTTTTGTTTTTTAAATGGACCTCACAAGGTGCTTATTTAAAGGCATATTTCAAGTTCCCTCTTAAAAACTATGTTGATGCACCTATCTAGATTGTATAGTGAACTCCCACTATGGAATTCTAGCTTTCTTCTAAGCTGCTTTGGGTGCAAATGCCTACATTGTAAGGTTAACTTCTGCCATGCACCTGGAATTGGGATACCGCCTAGGAGAGCAGCTTGCTCTGTGGTGTCCATGCTCAAGATAAGCATGGCACTATCGATTTGATCAACGTCTTCTCCCTTGGAGATCAAATTGACTACTGAAAACTACAAATTACCCTTTAATAGAAGCACTCATGAGACGAATATCAATTTGTTAGAAAATGTAATTTGCACTGTCACGTAAACCACTTTTTGCTGACAGAAAAATATCAAAACTCGGGTACTTTCATATTAAAACGTCACAAATGCCGCAATCGAAGTAAAAATGAACAAACAAGCAGTGAAGCAAAAAACTCACACTAAAATCCAATTCCCATCAAGTAACTCAGGAAACTCAGTTGGTGCGGGAGTAGGATTCGCTGCCTCCAGCTGAGAAACGAGCTCCAAAGCCTCGGCCCGAATCTCGGATGAAGCCCGAAACCCGAAATCCGTCCCATAAACTGTATCCACAAAGCACCTTTTCAGTTCTAGAAGCTTCTCGTCTTCTCCACCACTTACATCTACAGCTGGACTGCCGTTACTACCCCACTCATCCTCATATTTCGGAGGGTCCGAGTCCGTTAACTTCGTAACCGGATCGGGTTCCGGCTCCGACTTCTCTCCATATTCATCAACGAAGCCGGTCGTTTTATCGTCGGATTTATCATTGTCCGGTTCAATACCTGTCGCTTTTTCCGGGTCAGTGGAGGATTGAACCGAGAAATTGGGAAATTTTCGAAGCTTAGGCTTTGAGAATGAAGAAGGAAGAAAAGTGTGAGCTTTAAGGATGGTTTTGGGGGTTTTTATGGTGAAAGTTAGAGGAGTGTAAAGAGTGGACATCATCTAATTGATTTTTGAAAATCAGCGTCTCCGGTGGTTGTGGACGGTGTTATGATGGCGAAAGTGGTGGGTGTCGACGGTGGCTTTGAGACCGTTGGTTTTTAGAGACGGTGGAGGTGGATTTGGCACGTTTTACTTTCGTTTGAATTAAATTTTGCTTCAAAATATTACAGTGCATTTCTATATCCTAAACAAGTTACTCTCGCCCAATAGTTAATATCATATTCATGACATACCTATATTATCCTATAAATAAAAAGTTTGGGGGTAATGTTGTATATATTTGAATATATAGAAGAAATAAGAATATATCCTCTCTTTCTTTCTATATCTCTTATTTTTCTTTGTTTTATATTGTTACTTTGAGCTTAGTTTCTTAATACTTTACTAATTATTTATAATTTTTTTGTTGTCTGAAAGGACACACGATATGTTGAAATCTTTTTTTATTACTCACTCCGATCCATTTTAATTTGACTTTTGGGGTGTATTTGGTATGAAGGAAAACATGTTCCGAAAAATATTTTCTAATTTTTCCATGTTTGGTTGGATTAAATATTTTGGAAAATATTTTCCTTATGAATTCATTTTCCTCCAATTGGAGGAAAATATTCTCCTTATCAAGAGAAGGAAAAATATTTTCCAAAACTCCTTTCAACCTTCCCCACCCTCACCAACCCACCCCATACCCCCAAACCCACCCACCTCACACCTACCCACCCACCCATACTCTCTCTCCAAAAAGGCTTATTTTTTTCAAATCTCAATTTTTTTTTCTGTTACCACACCCTACTAACCTGCCCCCTCCCCCGCAAAAAATTTCTTTTACCTTGTAATTTCAAATTTTTTTTTTTTTTG
>ML295029.1:71363-94793 GCA_005239495.1 Nicotiana undulata | reverse complement strand
TAGGGGCCTGCCCATCGATTATAGCTCGATGGTAATGAAAATACTGTAATACTGCATATATAGCTCTCGGCTCTCATGAATAGAACAAGACAATACTCAATTGAATATGAAATCCCGATAAGTGAGAATACCTTAACTTATGAGACTAGAAAAATGTACATAAATTCCGGAATATGAATTTCTCTTTATGTCTCGTCATCAACTCATGTGATGGATTTCCTCCTTATTTAATCATTCATTTGTTTATGTAATGACATATGGTGTTTGTAAGCTTATGCTCATTAACTAAACCATGATTATTTTACACTTTGGTATAACTTATGCCGAAATCGTAAAAGTAACAATGTGTTAGTAATAAAGGTATCTCAACACCTTCAATTAGGAAATCTTTACATAATAATATCTTCAATTAGGAAATAATTACATAATAATCCACATATTATTGTTCCCTCATTATTTTTAACTACATAAACAATTTCTGCATTATTACAATTCGACCTAATTTTCTAGAGTTTTGGTATTGCGGAATCATACCAAAATGAAGGAAGGGCTTAGCCTTAACATACCTGGAGTAGGCGAAAATCCGTGTGATATTCTTGAGAAGGTTTACGCCGTACTCCCTTAAAATTGCAAAATTTCACGTTGCTTACGATACTACAAAACCTCTGTTTGAATTATTAAAGACCCTTAGCTTCAGATGGCCTTCAACGTTGGCTTCAGAAGGTCTCATGTAGCCCTTTCTTATTCTCTCAAATGATGAAGATATACATCTTTTAATTCTTAAAAGATATGTAGCCTTCTAATGTTTGAAAGATCTCTTTAAGAGATTTTGTTTCATTCTGTCCTATGTTGAAGGCTTTATGGCCACCTACCCAACATGACTAATGAGTCATTTGGTTTGGGTGGTAGCTTAATGCCACATGGGATGGGGGAGGGGTTATTTAATCTTTATCCGCTTATTAGGTAATTAGGTAATGTCCTGTTACCCGGTAATTAACCAATTACCCGCATAATTAAAAATTATCCAAATTACTTAAAATTCTACTTATATATACTTTATACATCATACTACCGTGGTCATATGGTACCTTGCATGGTACTATTCCATAAGTGTTGGGTATTATTACTCGACCCATAGTTTATCCCAATTCGTCAACCTTCAATGAAACTCATTTTCTTTAATTCGTGTACCCTTTATCCTTCTTGACACTTACTTATCGCTTGTTATAAGTAGCATATTTGTACTAACCTCAAGATAATCTCATCCTCGAGTCTATGTCAATTAACTGAAGACGAAACTTTAACGTACAAAAAACGCGAGATGTAACACTTAGTGTGACAATCCAGAATAGCGTGAAATGGTGACAACCAATCCATGCCAAAAATCATGTCAAAATCAATCTTGCTAAGCATTAAAATATCGACTCTCGTATCTAATCCCCTATTAGTTACATACACATTACCGGTACACACGGTCCACAATAATAAAATCACCCATCGGTATAGATACATAAACAGGCATAACTAAAGAATCACGTGGCATATCCAAGTAACGAGCAAAGTATGATAACACGTATGAATAAGTGGAATCAGGATCAAATATATCGAAGCATCCATGTGGCATACTGAAACAATACCTATTATCACGGCATCAGAGGCAACTGCCTATGGTCTTGCTGGAAATGCATAGCAACGGGCTTGACCACCACTTGATCGAACTGCCCCTCTAGGACGACCTTGAGCTAACTAGGCCCCCACCCCGAGCTGGTTGTGCGGGTGGTGTAGCTCCTGTTGCTGAAATCATAGGTTGAGAGCTCTGTTGTGGAACCGTAATCAATAGTCTGAGAAATTCTCTCTAGATATGACTTAAGTCTTCACACTCATTGCTAGGGGTGTCAATGGTTCGGTTCGGCCGGTTATTTTATAAAATCTGTACCGTACCAATTTTTCGATTATTCAATTATGTATAACCAAAATTAGACTTTTCGAAACCGTCCCAATCATTTAGGTTTCTCTTCAGTATCGGTACGGTTCGGTAAATATTCGATAATATTTTTTAAATGTCATGTAAAAAACACTAGTCGAGAATGCAATAACATGCGTACTTTTATAGGACTTAACAAAACTCTCTAGACATTTTTACAGTTTAAAAGGTGATGAATTAAGAAAAAATTAACGATGGAAAGAGTATAGATCCATCAATTATTCTACATCAGCGTAAAAGAAACTAAGCAAATCCAAAAAAGAAATATAAATCACACGAGTTGAAAGACATTAACCAAGCTGGGATTCAAGAATAAAGTCTATAGAATATTAAATATTCAAAAAGATAAATCTAAATCATATGAAACAAAACATATTCAATACATTGCAGTTTGTAACTCATAATCGCTACAATACCTTGTGTCTTGCTAGTGAATATGCTAGAAATAATTTAGTTTCAAAAGAAGTAGCATAATAGGTTTTGGAATTAGGATTTTGACTTTAATTACTTGTTGGCTTGTAACTATCTCATACTTCCAAGGCCCCGGATTTTTTTTTTAAACTTAGTATATAAATATATTTTTCACATAAATTTATTCGGTACGGTTCGGTATTTTTTCGGTTTATTTTCATAAAATCAAAACCTACCCTAATTATCGGTACGATTATAGATTCATATAAAAACCTACGGTTTTATTTAAAAGAACCTAAAAATCGGTTCGGTACGGTACGGTTTGGCCGGTTTTTAAACATCCATTGACACCCCTACTCATTGCAACCCCTCCTGACAGGCTGCTGACCCTGGTAGCCCAAAGAACTGCCTGTGGAAACCTGGATGGAGCACGGTAAGAACCTATCATGCCCCATTTTCTCGCAAAAGCGGGTTTATACATGTGACCATTCTTTTAAATGGGTATTAAAAGAGAAGAGTTGTCATCCTTTCCGGTCGCTTGGAACCGCACTCGTAAGCTATTTTTTTAGTATTTCTTTTTACTAAATATTCTTCTATGGCCATATCAACTCTTCACCCTTCTCATGTTTCAGCAACTTGATGGATCCCACCGGTGGTGGAAGGTTCGGAGCGGTGGGTTCAAAAGATCTTGGAGGTCACGACGCCCGAAACTCGTTTGTGGAAAGAATTGGCCCTTAAATACGGGTGGAAGGGAAAAAATAATGGTATTTTAATTTACCTTTCTTCCATTTTTTGTATATGGAGAACTTGGTTGAACCGTTCTGACTTATTCACGAAATTAGGCTTACCTATGGGCTTTGTTGTTGTCCTTGAGGAGGACGTTTTGGCTGATCCTGTTGATGCAGCGAGGCTGCTTCAGGAGGCATTTACTCGAACATGTATCTCCAGGCCTATTTCAGACGCAAACACTTCTTTACGAAGTCCCGGACCGGAGGAATAAGTAACCAAAGAGAAGACGCTCCTCCGCGGACGGGGAAACGAATAAGAGGGCAAAGATTGATGCCCCCGAGTCATCTCCGGTGGCGATGGAAACTGGTCCTCCTTTCGGACCGGTCATAGATACCGTGATGATTGATGATGATGAAGAAGCTAGTGATGAGGGAGCTAGCTTCTCTACATAGAAGGCGACGATCCTCATCATTTCAACAGGATGCTCGACCTGTTGAGATAGTTACACCAACTGAAGACGTTATCTAGGCACATTGGGGAGAATTTAATTTGGTAAGAAATGTCAACTCCCATTTTTGGGCCCCAATTGATGTGCCCGGTACTGCGGGGCTGAGTATCGGGTACTTGCCCTCTTTGGTTGGCGAGCATCCAACAGTCAATACTACATTTGATGCAACTTCTTCTCACTCTTCAGCTCCATCAGCTTAATATCCATATTCACCACTACGAGCAACTGCTACATCATTTCCATCTTCATCCACTCTTCCACCAGCAATTGCTACATCACCTTCATTGGCCGCACCTGACCATGAAGAAGGTGTTCCTCTTCCACAATCCCCAGTTCATGGGAATTTGGGGCAAAATTATGCTACCCCTTCTGAAGATCCACAAAGGAGGAGGAACATTACTCATTCGGTCTCTACTAAATGCAACTTGCTATATGGGGCGATGGAGCTTGTTAATTATCTGAATCCTTTGGCTTCAGAGAAAGATTTGGAAAAGATCCTGGCACTCTCGGGAGAGTGTTTTGTTGAACAACTCCATGCACAATGCCTCAACGGTATGTTCCTTTCTTCCCTTATTACTCTTTCTATTTTTGGGTGTAGGTATATCCTGAATTTTATCTTTCTTACATTACAAGGACAACTTTCTTGCTTCCGAGGGACTTCAGAGGTTGATTCGCGAAAAGGAAAACATTACCTCCGCAAGAGATCAGCTTTTGGCAGAGCAGGAGCAACATGCCACCTGCCTTTCAGAACTGGAAGCCAAAGCTGCTCAGGTTGTTGTCTTGGAAGCTCGTTAGCGGTGAAGTGACAAAGAAGTGGTAACTCTTAGCCAAGATATTGGTCCACTGAGGGTTAAATTTGACTAAGCTAGGGACAAATGGGTTGAAGTATATAATGTCATCCTTGCTGCAACGGATCGTGAGGCTGCCTCCGCTGAAATATGACTAACTTAGAGGCAACCTTGAACTCCAAAATTGAAGAGCTTGCTGCTGCGGGGGAGAAACACGCCCAGTTGGAAGAGAAGTACAGGAAAACTATCGAGCATAATAGGCTATTTAGTTCAATTGTCCGCGACCTTGATGTCAACCTCAAATCTGCTAGGTCCGATAGGGAAAACTTTTCCGCTAAGGTAACCTAACTCAAAGAAGAACTAAAGCGTTGAACGACTTCCCTCGTTGTTGAAAATACTTATGCCATGTACAACATGAGGAGAAAAACCTTGGTAGAGGCCATAAATAGGGTTGTGCACGGATCTGATCGGATCAGATTGAGCATGTTTCGAATTCGGATTTCAGATTTCGGATTCTAGAAAATGCAATCCGAATCCGATCCGAATTATATCGAATCGGATTTTGGATCGTTATTATGTCTGAAAGTTGCAAACTAATATTTATATTTTCTTTGTAAAAGAGGCAATGCATTAAGAAAAATTTCATGTTTATACAATTATGAGAGTACTATGGTGCCAATATAGCTAAATCTAGCAGTTGTAAAGGTAATAACTTGGAGGAAGATGTAAAGAAAGTACTGACAATACGAAATTAAAGTGTAGTATTTATACATTGCCTAATAATTTCGGATTTTGGATCGGATTAAAATACACCAATCCAAATCCAATCCGAAATCCGAAATTTTAATAAACACAATCCGAAATTTGATCCAATTCGAAATCCGAAATTTGAAATTGAATGGATCCGTTCGAATTTCAGATATCCGATCCAAATGAAGAGCCCTAGCCATAATTGGTATCATTGACTTTGATGTCGAACTTTCTGAGGCCCGAGAGCTTGGGTTGGCTGCTAAAAATGGACTCCCAACGCAGTCTGATGCTTCTGGTTCTTCTGGTTCCGATTTTGAGTTTTCAAGAACTAAAGAGGGATCGAAAGGCGACGATGCTGAAGACCAGACCGGGAAAATGTCGAGCCATCGATGGACCCACCTACTTCTCCCGAGAATGCGAACACTTCTCTCCCTCCTGGTTCCGGAGACGTTGCAGTTTAAGTTTTCTTTTTCCCATTTGGTACTTTTACCGTTTTGGCACGTTCTTGTAAATAAAGATGTATTTTTGCTTAAATATCGTTTGACTTTTTTCGTTTGAATATCCATGCAAGTCTTTAATCTTTGCACTTGCTCAAGAATTCTGCGCACGTTTTTCTATTTGCGCTTTACTATGTGTAGTCTCGGATGGGTTTTCCTTGAAGCACTTCGGTTCCGAGCATTTTCCCTTTTACGTGAGGGTTTCTCTAAGTATTTGGGCAAGTTTACTTTTTGTGTCCTTTTCATATGCGGCTTCGAGTGTATTTTTCCCCTATGGCATTCTCGTTCCGGGCATAGATTTTTTCGGAACCAACCCTTCAACGTGAGGGGTTTTATAAGTTTTGTGCAAGTTTACTTTTTGCGCCCTTTCATATGCGGCTTAGGGTGTATTTTTCATCAATGGCATTCTCGATTCCAGGCATAGATTCTTCCAGAACCAACCCTTTAACGTGAGGGTTTTTATAAGAGAGGGCCCTCTTATGTTTACGGTGCTCTTGTAAAGGACGTCTCATGTTTCTTGCGTCACTAACATTTAAAGTACTTGTTTAACTTCAAATGGCAAAGTTAATTCAGCATTCAGACAAGAAACAAGATAAAAACAAAAGGATTTCATTTTATTCCTTCTATTTTCAAAATTTACATAATCATTCGTTATGCTGAAAAGAAATTGCCATTACTTGTGGCTATCTTGTACAACTTGTTTCTACGGGGCTGGCTACACAATCTCTGGTCCCGATGATGCATCTTGTTTTTGGATTTTCGTTCCTTGGTTGACGTGGCTGTTGTTGTTTCCGTATCCTCATATCATTTCCCCATTGTTCGAATGCAAAGAGTGCGAATTGGAACACTGGAAGTCTTGTATCTTCAAAGATTCAACCAATGAATTTCTAGATAATTATTAACTCGGCAACATAACTTACTTACCATTAGGAATCCATGCTATCGAGCGAAAGAAATCTAAAAATCCTCTAGGGGTTTGTGCTCGTGAACGATCGGTAACCTCAGTTCGGTATCAAACGTAGCTTCCCAATGGAAATTTGCTATCAAACCAAAGATTATCTAACCGTACCCGAGTGGAAGCTTTCTTGTTTGCCTTGCTATGAAAGGTCTTATTGTTGTTGTCTTCATAGTATGCTTTCTATTGCTTCCTCATTAATACCTTGCCAGAAAAAATAATAGGGACAAAAACTGAACGAAAGGAAAAAGAGTGCAGCACATACTTTCCGTTTGAATAATGATCATCAGCACTAATATCTTTTGAGGTGTGCCACGTTCCAGTTGCTAGGCAATTTTTCTCCATTATGGTTCTCTAACTCGTATGAACCTTTCCTAGTGATAGCTGAAATCCGCTCTGGGCCTTCCCACATTGGACCTATCTTCCTCGCGTTGAGCTCCCAGGTATTTTGGTTTACTTTTCTCAGAACTAAGTCTCCAACTTTGAAATAAAGGAAGTTGGCTCTTCGATTATAATATCGCTCCATTCTTTGTTTTTGAGCTGCCATTCTTACATGCGCCAAGTTTTTGTGTTCCTCGAGCAGTTCCAAGTTGATTAACATTGCTTCGTTATTCGATTCTTCATCTGCCCGAAAATATCTCAAAGTGGGCTCACCCACTTCTACCGGTATTAGGTCCTCAATACCGTACACAAGGGAAAAATGATTTTGTCCTGTACTCAATTTGGTCGTTGTTCGGTAGGCCCATAGAACTCCGGGCAATTCTTCGGGCTATTTGACTTTTGCCACTTCCAACCTTTTCTTGGGGTTTTAAATAATTACTTTGTTTATTGACTCCGCTTGACCGTTTGTGCTCGGATGATAAGGAGAACATGTGATCCTCTTTATCTTCAAATATTTGAGAAACTTTGTAACTTTTGTGCCGATAAATTGTGGCCCATTGTCGCATGCTATCTCTTTTGGTATTCCGAACCTGAAAATTATATTTTCCCACAGGAAATCGACCACTTCGCGTTCTCTGATCTTCTGATAAGGACATGCTTCCACCCATTTAGAAAAATAGTTAGTCAGAATTAAAAGAAACCTTAACTTTCCGGGAGCCGGTGGTAGCAGTCGACCATGGGGACAAAACCGAATGTAAGGGTTCCGCCGGTTGGTGTACTAGTGGTGCATATCATTGGCACTTATTACAGTTTCATACGAAGTCTTTGGAGTCCCTTTCCATGCAAGGCCAGTAATATCATGCACGTATCAACTTCAGCACCAAGGAATCTGCGCTCGACTGATTGCCGCATATCCCTTCGTGGACTTCTCTCATGACAAAATTAGCTTCTGACCCTCCTAAGCACGAGGCCAACGGGCTTTGGAAGGATTTTCTATATAATTGGCCTATAATGTGCATCTTTGGCGCGTAACTCCCTTGATGCTTTGGGTCTTCGGGCAACTTCTCGTGCTCGAGATAGTTGATTATTTCTTTTCTCCAGTCCCAGACCAGACTAGTCGAATTTACCTCATAATAACCATCTATATCCAGGACTGAGTTCATCAGTTGCACTACCGTCTCGGACTCCGATCCCTTTATTTTCGTCGATGATCCTAAGTTTGCTAATGCATCCGCTTCTGCATTATCCTCCCTCCGGATATGAGTAGTTGAACACTCCTGGAATCGTGCCAAAAGAGCCTGGACATTTACCACGTATTGTTGCACACGTTATTCATTGGTATTGTCGCCCCCCCCCCCCCCCCCCCCCCCCCCCCCCTTTTTCCTTGCAGAATCGGGTTTCGACATTTCTGAGACAACTCCCTTCATTTTGGGAAGAGGTATGGGATTTGAAGAGTCTCCACCTAACGGATTACGGTGCGTTAGGGCACCTAGAGTAATTAAATCATGAAACTAGTTTGCATCACCACATATCGGGTAAGGGATCGAAATTACCTAGGAGAGAAGGTGTTAGGCACCCCTCAAGGTCCACAACGGTGGGTCCCGGCCGAAATTAATTAAGAGAATTAATCTTAAAGGAAAATAAGGCAATTCAGACAAATATACTTTACTTTAAGCAAGATAAAAGGGGTCCTAGGTTTTTTAGCCTATAGGATCATTTCCATGCAATACTTGGTAGCTTTCCCCAAGTTGGGGTGTTACTCATAGTATTAGCGCACGGGTCATCATCTCCTTTACTACCCAATTACTATCTTGCAGTTGTTACCTAAGCGTTTTAATAGCTTCTAACTCGTTCCTTATGCGTGTACTACCCGTCCCATACCTATGGTCCTGGATGTGTTTTGGACCTCTATTTAGGGTGGTTTTAGACTGACATATGTTGCTTAAAATGAGGAATAGACAACAAATGCACGCAATTAAATCAGACAACTTTATTGATTTAGAATCCTATAGGCAGGATATCTAGATGAGCATAAACAGAATATAAGACATCAGTTTCATTAAGGCGAGCGTCGGTACCTATCAATTTGCCTACTGATGTTTAGTCCTTGAATCTGGGCATATTTCAGGCAGCAAGATGTCATAGTTTTTAGGCTCAGAATTCTTAATAACCCTACAGGTTTTCCTAAGTGATAACCAGAACTTATTAACAAAAATCATGTAGGCATGGTATCTACAACTGTTAATTATAGACCTAGAACATGGTTCCTGAGTGAGTTACGAATTTTAACTCATGAAAACATATTTTATCTCTTTTATAGGCATGCTTTCTAATTCGCAGAATTGACTTAACTCCTATAGACATGATCTCTAAGTTTACAAACAGATTTCACCCTATAGGCATGATATCTATTAGTTTGAATCCTATAGACATGATTTCTAGGTTTTGAAACTGATTCCTTTTATTCCTATAGACATGGTATCTAAGTTGAAGCTGATTTTTTATATTTCCTATAGGCATGATATCTAAGTTGAATGATTTTTCATATTTCCTATAAGCATGAAATCTACTAATCACAGGAGGGAAGAATTTTTAAACACATTGCCAGGAAAGTTTATTAATTTACACAAATAAGATCCTATATGCATGATCACTAATGCACGTTGAGATTGGAAATATGTGCAGATCCTGTGAATGTGGATTTCTAATGCATAATTGACAGAAAACCTATAGGTAGTGTCTCTAATATGCCAAAAAATGTGAAAATTCAGAGTCACAAACAGTCAAAAAAGCATCCTATAGGCAGGATCTCTAGACGAGTATTAGCATAATAAATCAACACAATAACCTATAGGCAGGATTTCTACCCGAGTTTTTTTTAACAAAGATATAGAACCCCCCCCCCCCCCCCCCCAATATTTTACTAATAAACCCTAGATCTATTTATTACATAGATTATTACAGTCCAGAATGAATAAATTACATAACAACATCGACTACACTATAGGGAGCCTTTGCATTCCCAGTATAAACCTGGGAACCAGGCCTTCAAGCAAACCAGATCTGAAGAATAATGGTGGTCCATCCATGATACACAAAATTTGGCTTTTGGTGTGTCAAAGTTCCCAAGGGCCTCAGGGACCCCGGGCAATGCTCACACCAGAACCTTACTTAGAAAAACAGTTTGTAAAAGATAGGAAGACCATCCCCAATGTGTCAGAGTTCGGAGGAGTCTCAAGGACCCTAGGCAGTGCTCACACTGGGGGTGGTAGGAACCTAAATAACTAAGAGTAGAAGTTTGAAAACCAGTATATAAAGAGTAGGGGGACAATTTAGAAAATAATTTAGTCTCCAGAAGAAAACAGATTCAGATTACACAGAGTTGTACCAGGAAAAAAGTAGAATCTATATTCAGCACATAGTTCAAGTAGATTGGTATTTGTTCACACTAAATACTCATACTAGTATCACAAAAGGACACTTAACAGACAGAGTTAGCCATACATTACATGTTTGCAATATCTAGCAATGTTCAGAACAGGGAACATACAACTGAATCAAACAAGGTTTCCCATTATTGGAAATAACTTAGTTTAGCATTGTCACTAAGTGGAATCATATAGGCATATATCAAACAGAAACATGCTGAGGTTTGAAATAAACTAACCAAACAAGCACATAGAACAGAATAGGATAGCAGGAACTAAGCATACCAGTTGAGAAAGAAGTAAACAGGAATCATAGATCACACAGAAGCATGCTGGGGTTTGAAGTAAACTAACCACATAAGTACATATAACAAAATAGGATAGCATGAGTTAAAACATACCAGTTAAGAATAAAGTAAACAGGAATGTAATGGCAATTTGGATTCAGTGAGTCTAGCCTTGGCTTCCAGCCAGCTAAACAGTGCAGGAATCAGAACAACAACACAAAGAGGGAACTTAAGTTCTTTGAGAAAAATAGAAAGCTTGAGAGTTTTAAGTTGTAAAGTGGAGAAGTTGTAAAAGCGTGTGTGTGAGTGTAAGAGTCTCAGTGTAAGTCTCTTCGTGTGTATATCAGAACAAAGAAAGGGTTTAAATAGCACATGATAGAGTAGAGCAAATAAGGTGTGAAAATCAATTGCACACAAATATGGTATAGAGATTAGTTAATCACTCAATTAGGGTTAATAGAATTAATTAATCAGGCAGAATCAAGTAAGTATCACTTAAATTAAGGAGAATCTCACACGGAATAAATCAGCAGACAAGATTAAGGTTTGAATAAGGTAAGCAGTAAGTCCATAGATCAATTATAAGTCAACCCTAATAATCAAAGCACAAAAATCAGGCCAGTAAAGGAATTAAGGAAAGTAGTACCACACATAAGGAAAGAATAGGTAAAAATCTGATAAGGAAATATCGGTTTTAAAGAAAAGCACAATTTCAAACCCTAATTAGGCAAGTAAATCAATTAATCACTTTAACTGACAAAGCCAAGATAAACGGGCAAAACATTATAACAAACAGTCGAATAAAACCCTAAGGAATACCAAAGACATAGAGATGAAACTCAAGTAAAAATCAGTCGAAATAGTAAAGAAGAAAACCAGAGTTGAAATATTTAAGCGTTTAAACGTTTAAACGTTTTTTGCAGAAACCCCCTTAGAGATCAAAACCCTAGTTTTTAGGGGGAAATGAAATCGGTTAACAATAATAGTGAAAACAGAAAATCTTAAGGGAAAAATACAAAACAAACTCAAAACCGCAGACCTAAAGAGATCTAAACAGATTCAACCAGAAATAGCTAGGTTTATGAAAATAAAACAGAGGTGAATCAAATCCGGTTTGAAATAGAGATTTGAAACCATAAAAATACGAAAGTGTTAGTACTCACAGGCATAGGGGTGAATATAGACGGATTAATCGAGAAAATGAGAGATTTGAACCAAATCTGGTTCGAATCTCTTGAGATTATCCTCAAGTAGCATGAGAATCACAACACTAGTAGAGAGATGAGGCTAGATAAGGCATGGAATCAAAAAAAAAAGCTCAATGAATCAAGGAGGCTCAGGGTTAGAATAATTGGATGGGGTGGTTATTAGGCTGGAGTCCGAAAATTAATTTAAAATGGGCTATATTTTAAATACCCACTTAATTTAATAAAATAATTTATAAAAATAGTTAATAAATGATGAAAAATTCTATTTCTGTATGAAAATGATTTAAAATAATTACTTGATATTATAAAGATATAAAAAGTTATTTTCGTGTAAAATAAAGTAATTATGCATACATGGGATATTATTGCAAAGTTATTGCAGTTATAACCTAAATATGTAACTATAATTATGCATAAAATAATTAAAGCTTAATATAAATATAAATAATAAATTTAAGCAACAAAATTATTATAAAATCATTTGTGATGCAATTAGTAATTATTTAGATAATAAAA
The DNA here is from genome assembly GCA_005239495.1 of Nicotiana undulata. Taxonomy (NCBI): domain Eukaryota; kingdom Viridiplantae; phylum Streptophyta; class Magnoliopsida; order Solanales; family Solanaceae; genus Nicotiana; species Nicotiana undulata. The sequence goes on along the minus strand of ML295029.1, from coordinate 82,351 downwards.
TGATGGAATAAATTGATTAAAAATCCCTTAAAATTACAGAAAATTATGAAAAATACTAATTAATGCTCATGCATTATTTTGAAAATATATATGCATTTTGAAAATAATATAGGGAAAAATTGGGTATCAACATGTATTAAAGATCCCGTAGACCTGATTTACCACCAGTTGTGAGTCACATTTGATTTCGATAACTTCGGAATTAAGTCCTCGGGCCAATTCGAGCCCTGCAATCAAAGCTTCATACTTTGCTTCCTTTTTAGTTAAAGGGATCACCTTGATGACTTTCCTTAAGGTTTCTCCCGAAGGCGTGATTAAGACTATTTTGAGTCGAGGCCCTTTTACGTTAGAAGCTCCATCCTTAATAGGTCCAAACCCCCGACGTCGATTCCAACACCATGACTGCCTTCTTGGTTGCTAGAGGCAGTAGTCCCGGACTGAAATCGGCCACGAAGTAATCCAAGATTTGTGACTTAATTGCAGTCCTTAGTTTATATTCTATGTCGAACTCACTCATTTTGACTGCCTATTTGGACAATCTTCCCGAGAGCTCGGGTTTATGGAGGATGTTCTGCAAAGTGAGAGTAGTCACCACAACTATCAGGTGACATTGGAAGTGGTGCCCAGCTTCCGAGCGGACTACGAGAGCTAATTCCAGTTTTTCCAAATGTGGGTAGCGAGTTTATGCTCTCGTTAAAATTTTGCTAATGTAATAAATGGAAAATTACGTACCTTCGTCCTCCTGGACTAAAACCACACTTATCGCAACTTTTGAAACTCCGAGGTAGACTAGCAATGTTTCACCTTCTTTTGGTTTTGAGAGCAATGGAGGGATTGATAATTACTTCTTCAGATCCCTTAAAGCATGTTGGCACTCCGGTGTCCATTCGAATTTTTTTTTAGCAGTGTGAAGAAGCGATGACATTTTTCCGACGACCAGGAGTGAACCTACTCAAAGTTGCTAATCTTCCTATGAGCCTTTAGACTTCCTTTATGTTAGACAATTGATACGGGATATCTTCTATGGCCTTAATTTTGCGGGGTTTACCTCAATTCCCCATTGCGAGACCAGATATCCCAGAAACTTACCAGAACTGACCTCGAACGTGCACTTATGGGGATTAAGTTTCATATTATGCTTCCACAAGATGTCGAATGTCTCTTGCAAATGCTTAAGGTGGTCACCTTATTCAAATACTTAACTAGCATATCCTCCATATAAACTTCCATAGTCTTTCCTATTTGTTTTTCAAACAACTTCTTTACGAGTCGTTCATAAGTGGCTCCGGCGTTTTCAACCTGAAGGATATTACATGGTAACAATATGTACCGAAATTCGTTATAAACAAAGTCTTTTCCTAATATTCTGGGTTCATCTTGATTTGGTTATACCTGGAACGAGGAAACTCATCAACTCGTGCTCGGCCATGGCATCATCCATTTGATCGATACTTGGCAATGGGAATGAGTCTTTCGGGCACGCCTTATTAAGGTTTTTATAGTCTACACACATGCGAAGTTTATTGTTCTTCTTAGGAACTACTACTACATTGGCTAGCCATCCAGATATCTTACCTCTCAAACCGAACCGATTTTAAGCAAGCAGGTTACCTCTTCTTTGACTAATTTATTCCTGGGCTCGTCAATAGGGAATTTCTTCTATCTTACCAGAGGTACATTGGGATCCAAACTTAGCTTATGAATGGCTGTTTTCGTCGAGATACCTTTCATATCCTCGTGCGACCATGAAAAACAATCATCATTAAATTTAAGGAATTCAATAAAACTATACCTGAGTCGGGGTGCAGTTCTGTCCCCAAATGGAATTTTCTTTCTAGGAATTCTTTGAATAATGCAACTTGATTTAGTTACTCTATCGTGGACTTCGTCGCGCCCGTCTCTTCTGGAACTTGGAAATATCTCGATACCTGATATTGTTCTAACGACTCTGCCTCCGGGCTAAACCCTTCTAGCTCGAGAGTAGGTGCCGGTTCTTGTAATTTCTATGTTGTGCGCTCCTTCCCTTTGGTATTGGAAACTGAGATTGCATTCATCTCCCTTGCTGCCGGTTGATCACCTCTTATCTGCTTGATTCCTTTGGGCGTTAGAAATTTCACCAATTGGTGATATGTTGAGGGTAAAACTTTCATCTCGTGTAACCATGGACTTTCGAGGATGATATTGAATCCCATGTCACCATCTACTACTGCGAAGAGAGTTGTTTTCATTACTCCTTCAACGTTCGTGAGCAGCAAATTCTCTCCCCTGATCGGCATGCTCACAAGGTTGAATCCAGCGAGGAGCTTTGTTGCTGGAGTAATGCTTTCGGCGAGTTTAGCTTGATCCAATACTCTCCATTATATGATATTAGCTGAACTTCTTGGATCCACTAGAACACGTTTAATCCTAAAATCTAACACATTTAAAGAAATTACTAGTGCGTCGTTGTGTGGTAACAACAATCTGCTTGTGTCCTCCTCCGTGAAAGTGATATCGTCTTCCCAAAGTCTTTTATTGTGTGTTATTGATACTTTCGTCTTCTTCGGTGCTGAAAAGGTGACCTCGTTAATCACATTACCCCCGAAGATCATATTGATCATTTGGCGTGGGAGGTTTTCTCCTGCATTCAAAGGTTTTGCGTTGTCTCTGTTACAACCATAATTATATTTAGCTCGGTCACTCAAGAATTCTCTGAGGTGACCATTCTTCAATGGTGTAGCCACTTTTTCCAGGAGGTGTTGGCAGTCCCCTGTTTGGTGACCGTTGTCTCATGGTATTCACACCATAAGTTTCAGTCCCTATGGCTGGAATCGGATCTCATAGGTCTCAGGAATCGTGCCTCTTTAATGTTTCTCACGGCTGACACCAGCTCCACGATACAAATGTTGAAGTTATTATCCGAAATCTTGAGGTAAGAAGGATCCTGAGACCCCAATGCCTCTTTATCCTGGAGTGATCTATTGTATCGACCACGATCGGTCCCTTTGTCAACAGTGAACTTATTTGCTACGCGAGAGTTTCTACCACGACCTTCGGCCCGCTCATAAGGCAAAAATAGGCCCCTCGAAGTCCGTCTGCCTGCGTCGTAGTCATCCTTTGATATTTCTCTGCTCTTCTCTCGTCCTTTGGCCGATGATGCAGAACTGGCCTGGCCATCTTCGATCCTTATCTTGGACTCATACCGGTTGTGCACATCTGCCCAAGTTGTTGCTTGAAACTCAAGCAGGCTCTCCTTTAGCTTCCGGGAAGCGTATGAGCTTCTCGGATTCAATCCTTTGGTGAATGCTTTTGTTTAACCAAAGAATTAGATTCTCTGCCAAAGCTATTTTAAGAAGTACTCGGGCTTCTGATAACCAAGAAAATTGACTATTAATAATTATATTTGCAATAAGAAAGAAATAAAAATGCGTAAATGTAATTGCATTCCAGTAGTGGTTCGAACGTGTCCATACAAGTGATATTTTACTCTCTTTTATAGGGAATTTCTTAATATAACGCCTACTCTTCTTATTGATTAAGCATTAATGACTAATAATATCATTAATGTAACGTTACAATAGGTAATTGTAACTGTTGTGTGAAGATTATGTAACATTTGGCTCATTGATTGAAGATCTTTGAATCTGCCCTTTATTCTGCCTCGGTTCATTTTGACGGTGTCTCTTCAATTCCTCAATTAGATTGGGGCTCCCGTATCTAATTGTCTCGTGGGTATGTTGTTCCGTTCCTCTTTGTCTCGTACCTCTTTGTAAATTTATGACCAGTTGTCATGTTTCTATTGCTCCACATGGATCGCCTTGTCATAAGAAATATTACTCGTGTGAAGTCTATTTTTTACCGATACAGATAGTTCCCCCACTTACCATTTATTTATCAATTAAATATTTGGTAAGTGGATACTCATTTATGGCGGGAATATTTTGTCGCCGCTTCACCCGTACCATCGCACCTGTCTCTGAATGTATGTCGTTTGTCACTTCCATTCAATGCTCGTGCCACATGGCATTCTCGGATTAGTTCTGAAATTATTCAGTTCCTTCTAGGGCTTTTTGCGGCTGCATCAGTCACGACGTGACAGTTTCAATTATGACTTTCACATCACTGTTTTTTCTGTTTTTTGACGGTCGCCTCTGAGTATAAATACTCATTTTCTTTCCTTTGCTTTCATGAAAAACTTCTAACTCTCTTTCATTATTTGTAAATTCTTCTTTCTTGTAAACATGTCTTCCTCAAGCCAGCAACCCAAAAAGGTTATCATTGTAGACGAACTATCTCCTCCTTCTGCTCCAGTCTGGAGTAGGAGGGGTGGTAGACTTAGAAGTTTAAGTTCTATACCTTCCAAGGGATCTTCTTCTTCTCATATTAATCCTCCACCATCTTCTAGGTCTAATATTTCTTCGTCTTCTTCGAGGGCTAGGGCTTCTAGATCTTCTCCGAAGAGTAGGGAACATAATGAACCACTTCGTGAATCGAGAGTCGATGAGATTGTCCCTGTCGAGTTGTCTTTTGTAAAGGATAGTGAGGCCATTAGTAAACAGCTTTCTTCTATGTCATCACATGATAGTGCTGACCTTTATCCTACCCAAATAACAGAGGGTTTAGTGTCACTCGTTCGTAGAGATTGTTGTTGGAAATATGATTTTCCAGTTGTAGTTCCTAATGACAATCAGAGAATAACCTCTTATAGAACTGAGTATTCTTTTGTATACACTTATCCCTTCACTTTAGGGTTTAAGCCTCCCATCGACCTTGTCATCATAGAATTCTGTTGATTCTTCAATGTTTGTTTGGGACAGATCGATCCTCTTGTTTGGAGGGCAGTTGCATGCCTTAGGTATTTGGCCAAATTAGCTTCCGTTCCTTTTACTTTCCATTATCTTATTCACATCTATTCCCCGATGATATTCCGCCAAGGAGTTTTCACTCTTGCAACTAGGAGTAAAAGAGTTTTAGTTATACCTGATGATGACAAGGATAGAGGATGGTATGTTCGGTATGTCGCTGTCCCTACTATAGGTTTAGTAGATGAAGAAAATCTCCCCTGCCCTGAGAAGTGGAACTTTGCACGTGAGAACAGTTTTTCTCACTTTCCTTCTTTATTTTTGATAAATTATCAGTACCGTGACTATTTCTTTTTCTTTTGAAGCAACCATGGGAACCGTCGAGAATGTCTCTGGTTTCCGTCATCGAGGATTGGTTGGAAGGTGAAAACCCATGGTAAGGTTTTTTTTTTACCTCATTTCTTTCTCTTTTCGAGCTTTTCTGATCCCTTTCATTTGTTAGGGTTTCCTGCTCGTGGAATCTCTATTGCTGCTATGTACGCTTCAAAACTTTCTATGGCTAAGGCCCAGGAAATCATTGTTAGCTCCTCTTCGTCAAAAAGGAAGGCAAGTGGGTCCCAGACCTTGGAGGATGGAGAAGAACGGGAGGAGGGTTCGTTGATTCGTAGGTCGCGAAGGAGGAGGGTCGTATCTGACGATGAGTCTGTTCCTATTGCTGATCCTCCCGTACCTGAATCAGAGCTTTCCGCTCCTGAAGATGTAACTCCCTCTCCTGTTAATGAATCAATTGATCAACTGTTCCAGCAAGGCTTTGGTACAGTTTCAGAAGAAGCACCTCTTGCTATTTTCCCTCCGTCTGCTCCTGTGGAACTTTCGTTTACTGCTCCCGTTACTATTTATGCTCCCCAGCCTATTACATCTGTGGCTCCTTCATCCGCCCCTACTTCCGTGCATTCTATTGTCGAAGTAGGATCTTTCAGTAGTGGGGTGATGAAGCAAATAATGATAGCGGTTCCTGCGGGAGGCAACCTCTTTAAGAAATAAGGCCAAGTGGATGTATGGCTAAAGCCCTTGATAGCCCCGGTTGAGAAGTCTAAGTTGGAGAGTCACAACTCCTTAACTTGGATGAACGAGATTGTGCACTCGTCCCTGAAGGTAGACTTTAAACCATCCCTCCTTCTTTTCATATCCTTTACCGTATCTAACTTATCATTTTATGCAGATCAATCTTATTGGCACAGAATTAATGAAAAGATTCGTTCATATGGAGGAATTAGCAAATGACTATCATACCGAGGCTGACAATTAGAAGGAGTTGTTCGAGAGTCTTCAACTTGATATGGAGGCAGTAGAGGAGGAGAAATGTACCTTGGAGCAGCAGATCAGAGTAATTGCAGCGGAATTGGCCATAGAGAAGGCATCATCAAATCAGGCAGGTAAGGATAAAAACATCTTGGAGTCTTCCTTTGCGGAGCAGCTTTCCCATGCTACCGAAGAGATAAGAAGTTTGAAGGCTTTGTTAGATCAAAAGGAGGCTTACGCTGGTGAACTTGTGCAACCACTTACTCAGACTCAAGAAGACCTCTGTGAATCTTCAGACAAGATTCAATTTCTAGAAAGATCCCTTGCCCCTTTGCATGCTTCTTATGATATTGTCATGGCTGAGGGAGATGAGCTAAGAGCCGATATCGAACAATGGGAGAAAGACTACGAGTCTCTTGAGGAAAAAGCAGTTGTTGATGTTAGTTGGGCTTATTTGAATGCCCGGCTTGACACATTGACGGAAATGGGCTAATAGAATTTTGACTTAGAAGTTGAAATTGCTAAAACCAAGGAGACGATTGAAAAGTCTCGACAGAGTCAAAATTTCTCATCACCTGAAGTTGAGGTCTCAACAGGTGATGGAATCGTGCCTGATGAAGATGTTGTTCAAGCCTCGCCATCTCAAGCCGCTCCTCCTGTTGAAGAAGATAATCCCCTCAGTGTTAAGTGAAAGAGTTTATTGAACCCTGTCATCTTTTTTTTATCTTTTGGAACAATTGGTGGTTACCCCCGGTCCCATTTGGGGGTAAAGTTTGGTTCTTGTAAGTCCCCAACTGACAACTTAAGGGCAACCTTGTATAACCAAATATGGCTTTAAACTAAGTTAATACTTAATTTTTGCCATAATATTAATATTAATATTAGCATGACTTATGATTTCTCGAGTTTTTGTTTTACTCTTAAGGGTTTGCATGCTTTTCCTTAGGGTTTTTGTTTTACCCCTTAGTTTTTAACTTTGCATTGAAAAATGCTTTGATATTTCGTGTCTTTTTGAAATAAACACGATTTATAAAAGAGGGCCCTTTTATGAACGACTTAATGAAGAAGACGTCTCAACTTCATAATGGTGTAAACATACAAAAGAGAGATAGGAATTCACATGTTTTTATGAACAATGTTTTGAAGAAAGTCTTTGTATTATTCGAACTTTATTAACATTTTAAAAGTGTTTGAGTATCGTCTATAACTCTTTCGTAACTATTTTTCTTACAACAGATTTTGTATAAATACGAGGGTATGAATTTTTACCCGTAACTATTTTCTTTTACAACAGTTTTTGAATAAATACAAGGGTATGCATTTTTACCCGTAACTAACATTCTTCCTTTAACCTAAACATTCGTTTACATTCACGAATATATTTTTTGTAGGTTTCTGAATTAGGATTTGTGTTTTTGTCTTTGGCTCTTTCATTTTTCTCATAATGCTTGACTTGTTGGCAAAAATAGATCTTCGGGCTTGAGCTTTGACTTTTTTGATAGTCTTCTTTGCCTTCCATACTGTATAGTCCCCTAAGTGTTTGAGCTTTGAAGAATGAAATCCCGAGCACTTGACTATTCCTTTCTTGTGGTCCTTTTCCTGAAAAGGAAAAACATACGGGACTCGAAGGTATATAATTTAGATGATGACTACTTAACCCTTTAAAACGTCCATCATAAAGTTGTAACCCTAGACCGAGAATTCAGTTACTTCCTCGTGTCTATGCAGGTCTAATATCATCATCTGGTTATGGGTTAGATTTTTGCCTATCATCTAAAATGGTTAGTATAATTTTAACTGTACTAAAATGAAATCGAACGTAATGATACTTGACCGTGGGTATTCGTTTTCCTTAGAAGTAATACTTCTTCAAATGAACAGCATTCCAACTTATTGATAAAAAATTTCCATCCATGGTTTCCAGCTCATAAGCGTCTTTTCCAGCAATGCCACGGACTTTGTAGGGTCCTTCCCAATTTGGATTTAGTTTTCCTGCACCAGCTTCCTTTGTTGATTGGAAGACTTTTTTATGGACGAAGTCCCCAATTTTAAAATATCTGAGGTGAGAATTTATGTTGTAATATCGCTCTATAATTTGTTTTTGAGCTGCCATACGTATTAATGCAACTTCTCTCCTTTGCTCGAGCAAATCCAGATTTGTTCTCAACTCGTCATTGTTTGTTTCTTCTGTTGCTGTTGTGAATCTAATGCTTGGTTCACCAACTTCCACTAGTATTAAAGCTTTTGAACCATAAACAAGCGCGAATGTGGTTTCTCCCGTGGCTATTTTTGTAGTAGTTCTATAAGCCCATAATATTGCCAGTAGCTCTTCAGGCCAGTTTCCCTTAGCTTTTTCTAACTGTTTCTTCAAATTGTTGACAATGATTTGGTTCGTTGACTCCACTTTCCCATTAGCCACGGGATGATATAGTGAAGAAGTGATTCGTTTGATTTTCCAACTTTGGAAGAATTCTGTGATTTGTGAGCCTTTGAATTATGGGCCATTGTCACATACGATTTCCTTTGGTACACCAAAACGGCATATGATGTTTTTCCAATAGGAAGCTTTTCACTTCTTTTTCTCGCACCTGTTTAAAAGCATCTGCCTCCACCCATTTTGAGAAATAATCTGTTAATAAAAGTAAAAATCGTACCTTTCCTTTAGTTCGAGGAAGAGGTCCTACTATATCTATCTCCCATTTCATAAACGACCATGGCGACATAACTGGGTGGAGCAATTTTGCTGGTCGATACATATTGTTAGCATATCGCTGGCATTTATCGCATTTAGCTATGAAATTCTCAGCGTCTTCTTCCATTTTGGTCCAATAATACCCTACTCTGATTACGGTTTTGGATAAAGACCTTGCTCCTACATGGTTTCCACAATGGCCTTCGTGTACCTCTTTCATTACGTATTCAGTTTGATTGGGTCCAAGACACCTTGCTAGGGAACCTCCAAACATTTTGCGGTATAAGGTATCACGATCTAGGCAGTACCGTGCTAATTTTCGACGAAGTGCTTGAGCTTCTTTTCTGTCTTCAGGTACAATACCATTCTGCAAAAAATTTACAATTTCGTTTCTCCAACCTAGGTTAAATTATTGAATGTTACCTCATTTTTGTCCTGGTCGATTGCTGAATGAAGCAGGTGTATCCCAGTAGCATTTTCTTTATTCGTTACATCGGTAACTGCTGCAAGATTAGCTAATGCATCCGCTTCTGCGTTTTCCTCTCTGGGTATTTGCATAATCTTCCATGACTAGAATTGCCTTACCAAGTCTCGTCTATTTTCCAGATATTGTTGCATTCGAGTTTCTCTAGCTGTATAAGTCCCCTGCATATGGTTTACTACTAGTTGCGAGTCACTTTTGACACGATCTGCTTGATTGAGAGTTCTCGTGCTAATTCAAATCCTGCAATGACAACTTCATACTCTACTTCATTGTTAGTTATAGGATAACATTTAATAGCCTGTCATATCTTTTCACCCGTAGGTGGTATTAAAACAATCCCCAAGCCGGCTCCTTTTACATTAGAAGAGCCGTCGGTGAATAGGGTCCATATTCCTGGATTAACCCCGTTGAAGAATTGTAATTCTATTTCTACTTCAGGGATTATGCTAGTATTGAAATCAGTGAGAAAATCAGCTAAAATCTGAGACTTTATTGCAGCCCTAGGCTGATAGATTATGTCATATTCGCTTAATTCTATTGCCCATTTAGCTAATCTCTCTGATAGTTCTTGGATATGCAAAATATTTCTCTGTGGATATGAAGTTACAAAAGTAATTGGGTGACACTGAAAGCACGGTCTTAGATTTCTAACTGCTATGATTAGAGCCAAGGCTAATTTTTCTAGATGAGGATATCTAGTTTCAGCATCTAATAAGGATTTACTCACGTTATAGATAGGAGATTGTTTACCTTTGTCCTCTCTTACCAATACTGCACTTACAACAATTTCTGCAACGGCAAGATAGACATATAGTCTCTCCCCCTCCTTTGGTTTAGACAACATCGGGGGATTTAATAGATATGCCTTCAGATCTTTGAGATCTTGTTAGCATTCTTCAGTCCATTCGAACTGATTCCTTTTTTTAGAACTAAGAAAAATGTTGGATCAAGAAGTTGAATGGTTTTGAAGATTGACAAAGGAACTCAGAGTTGAACCAGGTCCATTATTGGAGACATAGACACATGGAGAGTTGAGGGCACGTGAGGTGCACAAGAAGGAGATAAACGAAATTTGTGATCAAGAGATATCTCATGATCGAAAAGATTACAAATTGATAAGGAGATTGACTCCTTATTCAGTAAGAACATAATCAAGATAAGGGAGGATTTAGGGAGTTGAGATCAACTAGAACTCTTCTACCAAGGAAGAGTAGCATCCGAATTCTGGTGAATCTCTTTGTCTACTAATCCTATATATTTTTAAGTGTTCTTATTGTACAGGCACGCACAAATGCAGAAGCAAAACAAGAATTGAGAGCAAAATTAACAAAGCAATTTTGCAAGCAGTTCATGTGAGAATTAAGTGTGCGACTCTGAAGCTACTTGAACCAGCTAGAAGAACCAGTTCCATATGTTGTCTTTTAGTCTAGTTTATTTGTAGTAGGTGATTAAAACTTGTACCTTTTAGCTTTATCTAGAAGCAAGGGTAATAGGTACTGAGTGTTCAAGTTATAGCTAACTTGAAGTTTGTCGCAAATAGCTAGAGGCTAGTTTGCCACAAAGGGATTAGAGGTAGTCCTTAGGTTTACAAAAGAGTTTATTTTGTAAATGGTGTTTGGCTCATTGATTTAGTGAAGAATTTTGGAAAATCCTACTAGGAAGTAGGTCGTGGTTTTTTCACCTTTTGAGCCAGGTGTTTTCCACGTAAAATTGTTGTGTTCTTTAATTT
>ML295029.1:46533-61816 GCA_005239495.1 Nicotiana undulata | reverse complement strand
TTAAACCCATCCAAATGTTGAAAAAAGACAAGCTAAAACCAGGGGACCCAAAAATTGGACACCCCACAAAAAACCCCCCCCCCCCCCTCTTGTGTGGCATTGCCGTTTAGAACATCAAAGAATTTAAAACTCTTCTCTAAAGACCTGGAGATGAATCTTCTTAAGGCTGCAATCCTACCTGTTAATCTTTGAACTTTTTTTTGCTCATAAGTATATCAGGTATTTATTCAATAGCTTTAATTTGAGCAGGATTTACTCCAATGCCTCTATTTGATACGAGAAAACCCAAAAATTTACCTGACTCGACGCCAAAGAAGCACTTTTTCTGGATTTAATTTCATGTTATACCTGCGGAGGATTTCAAAAGTAATTGAAAGATGCTAGAAATGATCTTCTTCTTGTGTTGATTTCACTAACATGTCATCAATGTACACCTCCATTGTTTTCCCCAGATATTCTTGCAACATCTTGGTCACTAGCCTTTGATACGTGGCTCCAGCATTTTTTAGGACAAAAGGCATGACTTTGTAACAATATGTCCCCCTGTTCATAATAAAGGAAGTTTTTTCCTCATCCGAGGGATCCATTTTTATCTTGTTGTAACCATAATACGCATCTAGAAAGCTTAATAATTCATGACCTGAAGTGGCATCGATCATTTGATCTATGTGTGGTAATGGAAATGAGTCGTTTGGGCATGCCTTACTCAAATCTGTATAATCTATGCATACTCTCCATTTACCATTCCTTTTAGGTACCACTACGGTGTTAGCTAACCAATTAGGATATTTTACCTCATGTATTGAACCGATTTTCAAGAGTTTCTGTACCTCTTCATCAATCACTTGATTCTTGAATGGTCCTTGCTTTCTTTTCTTTTGCTTGACATGCACGAATGATGGGTATTCATTTAGTTTATGAGTCATCCCTTCTGGGGGTATACCTGTCATATCTGAATGGGACCAAGCAAAACAATCAGTGTTAGCTTTTAAATATTCAATTAACTTACCTCTTCTAGTGGGGCTTAGCCTTGTGCCTATATGAACTTTTTGCTCAGGCTCATGCTCGAACAGTGGAACAACTTCGAGTTCCTCAGTAGTTGTCTTGATATGCTCGTTCTCTTCTGGTTTCTGAATAACATCAGGTCTGGAATACATGCATGTATGTCTTGATGCAACATCCGTGGTGATTTGATTCACCTTCTCTTTATCGTTTTCTTCCGGGTCTATTTGAGTTGTTTCCTCGTCCTTTAATTCATCCGCTATTTCTTTTTTGTTGGAATGTACCACTGAGTTGATGTTCCTTGAGGTCTGTTGATCACCTCGAATCTGTTGAATTCCCCATTTGGAAGGGAATTTAATTACCTGATGTAGAGTAGATGGTACTGCTTCCATACCATGGATCCACGGCTTCCCCATGATTACGTTGTAAGTCATATCAGTATCAATGACTTGGAATTTCGTATCTTTGACAACGCCTTCTGCATAGGTACTAAGCTCGATTTCTCCTTTTGTTATGACAGTAAAGTTGTCGAACCCGGACAAGGAACGTGCTTTTGGAATTACACGGTTCCCCATTAGCATCTCTTCCACAACCCTCAACAAAATGATATTGACCAAGCTACCTGGATCAATTAACACTCTTTTCACGTTAGTGTCACGTATAAGTAGAGATATTACCAATGCATCGTCGTGTGGAAGAAATAATCCATCGGCATCTGCTTCGTCGAATGATATATCATCAGCTTCCACAGTTTCACGAGTTCACTTCCCGTGAGATATTGTTAACTTGGTCGTTCTTTTACAAATTACACCATTCACCTCCTATCCTCCGTGTATCACATTTATTGTTCTCTTTGGAGATGGTGGCTTTCGGGGCTCCTGCATGTTCTTCATATATACTTGTTTACCTTTTTCACTAAACAGTTCTATTAGATAGCCTTGTTTTAATAAATGTTCTACCTCACCTTGCAATAACCTGCAATCTGACGTTCTGTGTCCATGATCGTTATGGAATTCGCACAAGAAGTCTGGATTCCTTCTGTTTGGATTCGATCTCATTTCTTTGGGCCATCAAACTTTATCACCCATATTTCTTAATACTGTAATTAATTTAGAAGTACTTACATTGAAATTATAGTCTCCACTTCTTGCATTACCTCTATTTCGCTCATCTCGATCCTTTCTGGATCTTGATGATGATGAGCTCGTATCTCTATTTGACGGTCTGTTATCTGACCGTGGGTTTTCAAATTTGGAATGAGTCTCTCATCCTGAAGGTCCCATGTATGGATCATACCTGTTTTTACCAGTTCTCCTTTCTGATTCGGAGCGTCTAGAACTGGTCCTGTCTTCTGCTTTTGATTGTGCAATGGTATCTTCTTATATTCGTAACTTGGTGTTGTACATGTTATAGACATCATTCCATGTCGTGGTTAGGAACTCTCTCAAGCTTTCTTTGAGCCTCCTCGTATCTTCCGAGCTTTTATCATTCAAATTACTTGCAAATACCATTGCTGCCCAATTGTCAGGCACTCTTGGTAGCAACATTCTTTCACGTTGAAACATGTCTACGAACTCACGGAGCAACTCCATGTCTCCTTATTTTATTTTGAATATGTCTTCCATTATTTTTTCTACTTTTTGTGCACCGGAATGTGCTTTTATAAAGGAATCTGCAAGCTCAACAAAAGAGTCAATAGAATTTTCGTGTAAAAGAGAATACCATGTTAGTGCTCCTTTGGTGAGGGTTTCTCCAAACTTCTTGACTAGCACTTATTCAATTTCTTGCTTAGTCAAGTCGTTGCCTTTTATTCCTGTGGTAAAAGCAATAACATGATCACGTGGGTCGGGTGTCCCATCGTATTTTGGTATGTCAGGCATTTTGAATTTCTTGGGAATAGACAATGGTGCTACACTTGGCTTCCAAGGTTGTTGAGAATATCTATCAATGTCAATACCCTTGATGACAGGTGGTACGCCAGGAATTTGTGCGATACGATCGTTTTGTTTCTTCACATGTTTCTGCAAGGTTAGTAGTAAAGATTGTAAATCCGCATTATTAGACATACCTGGTTTTCCTTGGAGAGACTCATTTAGAGTGCCTCTACTTCCGGAATTTGCTAGTCTGGATTGTGAGTTTTCCACAGTTGCGGTGTTTTTTGGAGGAGGCATAGGTGATACAACTGGTAGCCCCTTCATGAAAGCCTGTAGAGCTTCATTCACATATTCGCCAACCATTTGCTTCACAGGGTCTTGTTCTCCTGTTTGTTCATTTCCAGTGTGATCATTGTTTTGAGTTGTAGACCTCCCTGGGGATTGATCCTTTGAACCTCGTGGGGATCCCTAAGGTGATGGAGTTGGAGTTACAATTGCATGTTGGTTGTTATCATTCGCGTTTGACATGATTCGCGAAAGGTTGTTTGAGAAAAAGCAAAGATTATCAGATTTCCGTTAACGGAACCAATTTGTTTAACCAAAGAATTAGATTCTCTGCCAAAGCTATTTTAAGAAGTACTCGGGCTTCTGATAACCAAGAAAATTGACTAATAATAATAATTAGATTTGCAATAAGAAAGCAATAAAAATGTGTAAATGTAATTGTATTCCAGTAGTGGTTCGAACGTGTCCATACAAGTGATATTTTACTTCCTTTTATAGGGAATTTCTTAATATAACGCCTACTCTTCTTAATGATTGAGCATTAATTACTAATAATATCATTAATGTAACGTTACAATAGGTAATCGTAACTGTTGCGTGAAGATTATGTAATGTTTGGCTCATTGATTGAAGATCTTTGAATCTGCCCTTTATTCTGCCTCGGTTCATTCTGATCGTGTCTCTTCAACTCCTCAATTAGAAACTAATTGTCTCGTGGGTATGATGTTCCGTTCCTCTTTGTATCGTACCTCTTTGTAAATTTATGACCAATTGGCATTTTTCTATTGCTCCACATGGATCTCTTTGTCATCAGAAATATTACTTGTGTGAAGCCTATTTTTTACCAATACAGCTTTAGCTTCCCATTCATCTGGGATATCCGAGAGCAAAATTCTTTCTTTCTAGAATCAGGTAACGAACTCTCATAATAATTCAGATTCTCCCTATGTGATCCTGAATATGTCGGCCTTACGGGCTTGTACTTTTCTAGCCCCAACGTGTGCCTTGGAGAAAGAATCCGCGAGCATCTCAAAGGAATCTATGGAATGCTGGGGTAATATTGAATACCACATTAGAGCTCCCTTAGTGAGAGTTTCTCCAAATTTCTTTAGCAACACAGACTCAATTTCATGATGAGCTAAATCATTTCCTTTTATCGCCGTTGTGTAGGTGGTAATATGCTCTTGGGGTCTGAAGTCTCGTCATACTTTGGCACTTCAGGCATTTTGAACAACTTTGAGATTAATTCTGGTGCCGCACTCGGCTTGTACGACAATTTAGTATACTTTTTGAGTTCGGGCCTTTCAATACTTGTGGCGCGCCCGAGATTTGGTCCATGCGGGCGTTTACTTCCCTCATAAACCGTAAAAGTTCATTTCATTATTGAACGGGTCGTTCTCAATGTTGAGACCAGATTTGCTCCCCCCAGTTCCGTCGGAGCCAACTTCACATCATCCTTGGGAGTGTTGTTGTCGACTCTATGCGTTTTTTGGTTTGTGAGAACACCAGGAGGAAATTGATCTCGTCTGTTTGCATCATTCAAAGACCCTGATAGCGCCTGCTTTAGTTCTGTCATAACCTGATCTTGCCACGTGAGATGACCTAGAATGATTTCTTGTTGCTCTTGCAGGACCCTCTCCGCATCCACGATAAGCTCCTCATCAATATCATCGGGAGTTGTCTCCCGAACTTGTCGATGGTACTGTCTGTCATGCACCGGCGTGGCATCATTCACCTCATTGTGGGCGTCGCTGATTGAACCCTTGAACTAAGGTTGATCCCCTCGGATTTCAGGTTGTGCATGTTGTTAACAATGTTATTTGCCATATTTTGTGATTTTTTCTAAGACAGAATAATCAAATCACGTTAGTAAAAAAGACAAAGATCAATTTAATTGCATGACTGTCTAGGCCCCACGATGGACGCCAAACTGTTTACCCGTAAAACGGTACAGTTGAATTTAAACGTAGTTTCTAGACAAGTGAACTAATTTGATCCTGAAATAATGTAATAATTGAACAAATGTACTATATTTAGCCTTAGAATGTAGATGAAACAACAGAGAGGATAGTTCCAGGAATAGGTTTTCGGGCACAACAATGATGAGATCGTAAAGCCGTAGTAATATTGTATTAAGCTTTGTATAGAATATAGTATGAGTTTAACCAGAAAATTAGTGTCTCTTTACATTGATAACTAGGCTCACTATTTATAGTTGTGTCTAGGGAAGAAGGTTCTAGGATCATGCCCTCCTTTAATGTCAATTATGAGGGTCATTGATGAAGATGTAACGGTGAACATAAATGCCAAATTCTTTGTAACGAGTTGTCGTTCTTAATGCTGCAGAATATTCCTTATTAAATGCTACTGGGCGCAACACATTTAGTACACCTTTATGAATGTTATCCTTTCCGGTGACAAGTGGAATGACTGGGTTTGGTCTTCGGTCATCCTCGTCTTGGGTTCCACGTGTCTTCCCTTTAGATGGCCACATGTCATATCATATTTCACCCTATACAGTAACCCCGTAGTAAGAAGAGAAATAGTGGGAGGTGTAATTAAGAAGATTTAATTAGAGTATAGAAACGACTTAGTCTTCTCTAGTTGCACATTGAACGCATAAAAAAACAAGAAATTGGGAAAGAATAAGAAAAAAATCAAAAAAAAAGGAGAAAATAGATAAATATGACCTTTGCCAAAAAGAGGTGCCAACTCATCTTTTATTTTTCGTACAAGAAAGATATTACACTATATAATTACAAACTAATATAATTTTTTTATTTTTTTATTTTTTTCAAATATATTAAGTAATATCCTTTTTAGACTATTTCTCTTTTATTTCTTTTATTCTCATTTTTCAATCTTCTAAGGTGTTGATTATGATAGTGTTTCAATATAATTTTTAACTTTTTCAGATTTTGTTGCTTTCTTTTTATTTATTTTTAGATGTTAAACACAAATTTTTATTTTACTAACTTTATTTTTTATTCATTAGTATAAATCGCCACCGCCACGGAAGGTGGAACAATTAGGAATAGTAAATAGGAGTTGTTATAAATAGAGTTTTATTTATGGTGAATGTCTATATTTTAGAAAGATTTTAGGGATTTTACTTGATGGCTAAGTCACCCTTTCCCTATAAATAGAGGGTTTTATTCCATTGTAATTCATCACATATCAATAAGAATTCTCCCTCTCTACTTTTCTCTGCAATACTTTTCTTCTTCTTTTATTGTTTTATAACACGTTATCAGCACGAGACTCTAATCAATTGTGTAGAAGCTTTGGGATTGAGCATGATGATTGTTAATTGTTCCATGAACTTCCTTCATGATTAAATTGTGGATATAAGGTAATTATTTTTCTTTATTTTTCTCTTTTAAATTCTTGAAACTATAATTTGATTTTAAATACATGCAAAGACAATAAACTTTGATTATAACTCCAATAGAGTTTGCAAAAAATTATAACCATCCGATGTGATAAAATATCAGTGCCTTGCCATGATCAAATTCATGTATGATTGTGGGCAAAGAAGTGAAAACTCGTCTCATTGAATTTGATTCATTCTCATTCCCCTTAAGAGAATGTGATAGCAATATGTGATAAGTATGAAAGAAGACAAAATTATTACCGTGAAGGTATCAATGGATGTGGACGTGACAATAAACTAAATTATAATTGTCATCATTGTGATAATGAGAATAATAAGGATTCTCAAAATAATCCTTCACTTTTTGAAAGTGATATTTGTCATCGATTTGACATGGGATTTTATAAGCACATATAGATAATTTTGGTCCATTCATGTTGTGAATGTGACAATATCTGATTTATGATTACATATTCATTCTTAGAAGAATATGAACGTGCTAGTGGTAATTAATATACCACACTCACCTCTAGAAGGAGGTTTGAGAGAAAATAAGAAAATAATGTCATTATTATGGCATAAATGAGCATTGGTCACGTACCTATTGTATGCCAAAATATTTTGGCAATGTGATTATTAAAAGATAACAATAATGCAAGAGACAGATCTTATATATAATTTTGACCATGAACATAATGGTATAACTTTCTCTTTGAAAGATATATTCACCATATAGATGATGTTGATGAATATGTGGTAGTACAATATTAATCCAGAACTCTGGAAGAGCCAATTAAACTATTTTTGGAGAAACACAATTGATTACCAATAAGGTATATGTGTCGTAGTAAGTCTCAAAGAAACTTATTTAGTTTCTAAAGTATTTGCGAAAGCAATTGGTTATTGAGACTATTAATAAAGGAAAGATTCAATATCTTCTATTACTACAACTTGTAGCGGGCTAATATGTATGTGAAAAGTTATCCTCTTTATTCTCCAGTTTGTACTGCACAAATAAAAGAATATCACAATAAAGTGCATGTTTATTTATATAAAAACCTATATCATAATAAATTTGGAGTTTATTGATAATTGCACACGTCATGGTGTAAACCTGAACTTTATCAATATTGACAATTTATCCAGTCGGCATAATTGATTTTAACCATATCAATTTAAGTATGATGTGCAAAAATGAAAGAGAATTCACATGGGTAAATATTGAAGAACTAGAAAGTTCTTTACGAATTCTTTTATGTTGCTTATTCTCATTAATAAATATACCAACTAAAATTAGGATTGAATCCCATGAATGCTGGAAATATCAAAGGTGAATATGAGCTCATTCACCTACCATGTATACCACATAAGATGCATCTATGAGATAGTTACATGTGAAATTATTATTAACCCGCAACTTGTTGTTTGCGAGGTAACTTGCTCAATAATTTAATTTAGAGCATAATTTTCAGATTGTCTATTCAAGATAGTTCATCTTGATAAATTGGTTCACATCACGATTAGTTTAGCAAAATGATTTATTGAGTGCCTCCACTTAATAGCTAAACTATCGCTTATGAGAACAAAGTTATTTATATCAGTTTGATATACATTATATACGAAAGTATATTACATTCTCCTCTCACAAGTGGTTCAGGTCAGGAACCAAATAATTCCATCTTATTATTATTGATGTGTAGTGTATATTTTGATTAACACCATAATGCACAAAGATGGGATCCCAAAATTGAGTAAGAAAGTTAGTTTTTCTAACATGAGGGAGAGACAAGAATAAACAGTTCAAAAAAAGTTACGTGGAATGAATTATCATTTGTACATCTAGATCCTCGAATAAGATAATATGAACTTGAAGTTCATAAAAAGATAATTCATCTGCAATATATTGCAAAGCATGTCAGACGCATTTGCTGACCCAAAGAAAGTAACTATATTCTCACTGAAAATGCTCTTATTAGAATAAGTCCTAGAAGGACAAAGTCTGTGGTACGCTTAAAGCGTATAGACAAATCAATTTCAAATAAAATTCTTGATAAAGAACATGAGCAAATGATTAAAATGATCATAGTAAGGAGGCAAGTGATCTAGAAGATCACATGACATAACACTTCATAAAATCTCAAAAGAGGTTCAGATACCTGAAAATATAAATGAAGAGATCTTTATGTTATGTCTTTATGAAAACATATTGAAACTGATATAAAATATTCGTCGACGACATCTATGATAACACTAAATATATATGAGGATCTTAAGTTTGGAGAAACAATTTTGAATAAAATTGGTTTCATATGAAAGACATGTAGTTCAAATACTTGAAATATAAAGTCAATGATATGTGCAATCAGTTTTCGATATCTTATTTGTCTAGCATGATATGAAACTTGATATGCATCTAATTAAAGTCTATTATATGACTTATATGACAATCCTTGAAGGATTTAAATCGCTTAAAGCATATACAATTTATGGTCATGAAGTACCACATTCTAAGTGCTATTTGTGCATATAGATATCTTGTTATAACTATAAGCATGATAATGTGATAGCGAGAATTTTTTCCTCTATGGAGATATTGAAAAGGCTATTCCAAGACATTATATATATATATATATACAAGAATGAGGATTTCAAGGTACAACATATTCGTTGGAGTTAATATGGATGAATTATTCATCAAATCTCTACTGATGTCAACCTTCAAGAAGCTAATGTACAAGATCGGGATGCGAAGGCTCAAGAATATGAATTGATGCTCTCATCAAAGGGGTTTAATACGCGTTGTACTTTTTTTTCCTTGTAATGTTTTGTCCCACTGGGTTTTTATTGCAATGTTTTTAATGAGGCAACTAAAAAGCGTATTGTTCGATATGTGTACTCTTTTTCCTTTACTACAATTTTTTTTATTGGGTTTTATTTTAGTTAAGGTTTTAACGAGACACATTGTCTCTTGAATAGACATTCAATGGGGAGTGTTATAAATAAAGTTTTGTTTAAGGTGAGTGTCTATATTTTAGAGAGATTTTAGGAATTTTTCACTATTTCCTTATAAATAGAGGGTCTTATTCCATTGTAATTCATCACATATCAATAAGAATTTTTCCTCTCTATTTTTTTTCTTCTTTTATTGTTTTATAACAGGAGTAACTTTTTTTAGTAATTAAATATTTTAAATTCAATTAAATTTTTTAAAATAGGGAAATATGTGTTTTTAGTGCACATGCCGCCCTCGGGTTTTCCATTTTGGTGTTGCCGGTGCCGGGGGTAAATGGACAAAGGGGAAATGTTCCGAAGGAAAAGGGTGGGCAGTAATAAACAAATCTTCTGTACACAGTGCGTAAACAACACAGTACGTGGCCTCATCTTGTAAACAACGTGTCTCCCCCAAACCGCTCTCTTTTTCTCTGTTTCTATTTCTGCATGTATTTCCCCGCCACCCCCTTTCTCCTCTTCACATACACACACACACACACACACAGCGTCTTCCCCCACCTACTATTTCTATATTCATAATAAATTAATAATAAAATCAGTTTTGTTGTTTTAGTAAGTATAACCCCCACCTAATTAGCTTCTCCTACTTTTCTTTCCCCCCCACATAAACCCATCTGCTTATATTCCCATTTCCCCCTGCTTTTTTAGATTCCGTTTCTCTTCCTTTCTTTTAAAGTGGAAAAAGAAAAAGGAAAACAGGAGAGACACTACAGTTGTCAGTTTTCCTTTCTTTTGGGTTATTGTCAAATGGCGAATTCATTGGAAAAGAATAATAATGGGCTTGATCGGCGGTTGAGTCCGTCGTGTGATTCCGGCGAGGTTCCGGTTGATTTCGAAGTGGAAATTGTACAGGGTGATAATGGGAATGAAATGCATAAGGAGACTGATGTTAATAGTATCAATATTGTTGAAGGTATTTGTTTTCTGCGCTGGCATTGTTTTGATTATTTATTTTTATTCTGCTTCAAAGTGTTACTATTTGAGAGCAATTTTCGTGTTTTCCTGAGATATGTTTGAAATGCGTCGGCTTAGCATTTTCCTGCTTGATTATTAACTATATGTGTCATTGCTTTTTCTTATCCAATAAAAAATGGTGTCATTTTATTTGCTTTTGGACTTGGTGCAAACATTTGTATGCCACTGACTATGGACGTTCGTGCTATAGATGAATGTGGTCCGAGTAAAAGAATGTGACCAATATTAGTCAAGCTAAGTTGGCTAATTGTTTAGCCAAAATTTTAAAATCTGCACCAGTTCTTTTCAAACAAGGGCCTTAATTTCATACTTACTTGTCGACACATTAGACTTGGTACTGTGGGATAATAGATGGAGCAGCTGAAATAATATATCTAAAAGGGGCTAATTTTTTTTGTGTTGAGGACATAATTAAGTAAATAAAGGTGTGCTCTCTCTAACCATATGAGCTTTTAGATGAAATCGTCAGAGTGAAAACATGATATCGCACCAGGTAGAGGCCCTAAGTTCGAGTCTCATTGTCGCCCATATTTTCTGCTTGTCCCATACAACACAATTTTGTAAATAGAAGTGTGCTTAGATGAGATGGTCAACACACTTGAATATTACGTACTTAAAGTTTTGTTTTGTTTCTCTTTTATTCATTACCAACCTAGAGATTTTCCATGAAGAAGGTGAATCTTTGTGCTTCCTGGTGTAGATAAATTGGGGTTCTATACTGGGTTAGTGCTATGATTGCTTTGCAAAACCTATTGTGCTAAAGCATCATCACCTTTTGCTTTGGCTAGCACCATTTTGATTGAATTAACATTCCTTTCTAATGTATGTTATGAAGAAATGAAAGAGAATCTGAAGCAGGATCTGGTAGGAATGGCATTTATGTAGAGGCAGATCCAGTATTTCAATTTAATAGGTTCAAACTTGTATTGAACTCATTATACTATTAAAACTATGAGTTCAGATCTAACATTTGTTAAGATTTTAATAGGTTTTTACATATATATCTATACTCCGGGGTGTAAACCCTGGACACCCCGTGTCCAGATGAACCCACCCCCACCCATAGACGGTAAGCTACATCTGCCTTTGCATGTATGCATGATTTCTGAGCTTTCCTTTCTAGTTAGTACTACTCTCTCCCAATTTATGTGATGTACTTCCTTTTTAGTCCGTTCCAAAAGAATGATATTTTTCTACATTTAGAAACAATTTAACTTTGAACTTCCCATTTTATCTTTAATAAGATGATTTATAGCCACACAAACATCTATGGTTTATTTTCGGCCACAAGTTTCAAAAGTCTTTTATGTACTTAAACTCCGTGCTCAGTCAAAGTGCGTCACTTCAGACAGAAAATGTGAAGTACTTTTATTCCAAATAGACCTTCTTTGGGCGATTGATTTGTTGTCATTCTAACTTCTGATCGCTAATGGTGGTAGTGTGCTTCTAGGTACTTACTATTTATGGACTTATGCTATTGTTGATTTATCACTTGCAAATCTATGTTATATCATATTTTACTATTTGGTGGCTTTTGTTAAGTTATATGTTACTCGTTTTGTGTCTCAATATTAATACGCATCGATCAGGATCTGTTTCGGCTGGGCCTAGCACTACAAATGTGGAAAAGCCGGTGGAGAAATCAGAACTTGGTATCAGTCAACCAGTTAAAGCTGGAAGACGCAAACAAAACCAGAATCGGGCTCTAGGTCTGCTAGCAGCAAAGCTTTTTGACGATAAAGTTCCTTTAAGAAAAAAGGCAGGTGTAAAATGTCAAAATTGTTTATGAAGTTGTTTACACGTTCTCCGTTGTATCTGTTTCTGATTTGCTGAGGGATTGGGTGGAGAAGCCTCACATCGTTGAGATCTTCTTAAAATTTATTTCAGGACATCTTTTTGTTAGAATGAAGCCTTTTAGTTTGCATCATGATTGATATCAAGCATTTTGAATAAGCATATTTAGTAGTATCTTGTAAATAAAGTATAATGCCTGTTTCCTTCTGGACAGGTGTTTTCTTGTCTAAGAATATGAAATTAACTTGCTTGAGTTTGTACCTTTGTGAAGCAACCAAAGAACTTGCTTCTAAACGCTAATTATTGGCCTACTTTGGGTTCATTGAAGATGCACAAATTAAATCATTGGACCGAAACAACAAGCTCCATATCTGTATTAGCTTGTAGAGATGTTTGTTGAAGTGTTTGTAGTTCTATTTTTTATTTTAGGTGTCGCCTAGGCGCTAGTCAAGCTCCAAGTTTTTTGCCCCTGGTTAGGTGGAATTTCCATCAGTTTTTCAGCCTTCCAAATGATACTGAAGATGATTTTCCCATGAACATACTTAATCACTCCTCATGGGAACCTTAGGTAAACTTGGATACATTTAAATGTTCTGAAATCACAGGTCTCTTTCTACCTTATCTGCTCTGTTCTTAGAGCCTTCAACTTCGTCTTCCATTTAGAAGGGCTGAAGTCCCATAAATTAATTTACTTGGGTTTCTGTTCATTTACCATCACTTTGGGTGTGTTTGAGTTGCTTTTATCATGTAATACTCTGAAGTTAATAATGGAGCTTCCTTGTTACCAGACGTCCATCTTCTTTCAGACTTGATGTTTTTAATGAAAGTTGTGCCTGTTTTTGTAATTTGTGACAAAACCTAAAATTTGCAGCTCAAATTGTTCAATAGGCTTGCCACTGTTCAAGATGACGGCACTGTGAAATTTGAAGTTCCGGGGGATATTAAACCCGAAAAACTTGATTTTGGCACTGGAGTTGTTTACAATGGAGCTACAGTTGAAGCAGCAAATGATGTAGCCGATACACCAGAATTACCTCCATTGCAAATTGTTATGCTCATTGTCGGGACTAGGGGAGATGTGCAACCCTTTGTTGCCATTGGGAAAAAGTTTCAGGTTTACTTGCCCTTCCTACTCAACAAGCACATCTATCTTCAATTTAATGATTTACTACATTTTATTAGTTAACATAGTCACTTCCCTTTCCTATTAGTTAGAGATAACTTTTTATATCTTTCCAATCCATGAATTTCTGGCTGATACACGTGCAACTTTTACAGTGTGAGTATGCAATAATGATATCAATGTTTGTTTAGGAAAATAACATCTGTAGCATTTCCTGGAAGAGTCTTTGATAACTGTTCCTGTTAACTTTGAAGTCGAATAATAGGCATATTATAGCTTGGAAGTGGAAATTTCTTTTGCAGGAAAGTGGTCATAGGGTGAGACTAGCAACTCATGCCAATTTTAGAGATTTCGTCTTGAGTGCTGGATTGGAATTTTATCCTCTAGGTGGAGATCCAAAAGTTCTTGCTGCTTGTGAGTAATCTCTGAAAACCTTATCCACTGGCCTTTCATTATGTCATATTTCTCATATTCAGGTTTTAGTCAAGCATATAAACCACAACTAAAAATATTGTGCAACTTCTATTTCTATCTAGTGCCCTTAAATGGTTTGTACTTGAGTTGAGGGGCTCATGGTATATATCCACCTCAGAGCTTTATCATATTGTCCTTTTGGTAACATGTTTTCTTCCTTTGTAAGAATCTAATAAAAGTAAAATGTGCTTGTAGAAAGCTAATTCAGTCCTAGAACTCTTAAATTAGTCAAGTTACTTGTTTGTTTTAAAACTACTGGTCACCGAGTTGGTAATGCAATTAGCTTCAGCTTTGAGCCACGAAGCATTTTGGAAAGTACTTGCATCAAGTGTGATTTTGGATGTGAAGCCTCGTGCCGTGACTCAAGGTTGAAAGCATTTTACTGTTTCCTTGTTTTTACCCTGGAAATTTGAGACCCAACACCAGAAAGAAGAAATCATATGGGAAGAATAAAAATGTGGAAGCATGAAAAAACCTGTAAAACTTTCAGCAATAGAATAAAGATCGAACCCAGCAAGGCTCTTCCATCATAGAAGTATACTCCTTGTATACGGGCATGTTTTGCCCCTTTTTAATGAAATTTATTACTCCCTCCGGTTCACTTTAATTGATTTTGGCCTTTTTTTGTGGTCCATAATATTTGATTTTTTCAGATATCAAGAAGGAATTAACTTCTTACTGTGGTCATTTTTATTGTTAATTAATTCTAAGAGGTGGATTTCTTAATATGTGTGAAAACAACCAAAAAATCAATTAAAGTGGACCGGAGGGAATACCTTATCTAAAAAAATTCATAGAAATGGTTTTGACCCTTCAAACAGTGTTCCCATGGGGCATAGTGGGGTCGACTTCCAATTGTGTTATCAACGTGGCTTCAGGATTTCTAACTCTGCTGTGAGTAGAAACAATTTGAAGAACCATATAAAAAAATGAAAACAATGAAGAATAAATATTCCTCCTCCTAATAAGGAAGGGGCTGAAAATTTTAATTCAAGATGGATGTCTAAACCAGTTTTGCTCTTGTAGCTACAACTAGTTCACTGCATATCTTGAAAGAATTGAGCATCAATACTGTTTGGATGATCTGATTATATGCTCCCTAAGTCATCATGGTATTTTATTTTTTTATTTTTTATTTTTTATTTTATAACCGAGAAATCCCCAGGGCCAGTGGCGCATCGTTCCATGGTTCAAACTCGGTGCCCTACCAAGCTTTTTGTATATGACAGGGTTTGAACTCGTGATGTGGCTAACCTACACATCACTTGTTGCGCTCTTACCACTAGATCAACACCAGGGATGGAAAATGGGGCGGGGCGGGTTCTGCCCTAACCCGCAAAATTTCTAACTCGCCACGTCGCGCATAGCATT
>ML295029.1:20465-46421 GCA_005239495.1 Nicotiana undulata | reverse complement strand
CCCCCCCCCCCCCCCCCCCCCCCCCACAACACACACACACACACTAAGTTTTCCAGTATTTTTTCCTTCAAATTCTTCATATTGTCTCAAGGCCCATTCTTGTGATATTCCCGATCAATGTGATATTAGAAAACTAGAAAAAGAAATTGTAATATTCTCACAATTGTTAAATCAAAATTGACTTTACAGTTAATGGGAATAATTACTTATACCACAAGATCAACATAGAACATTGATAGAAAAAAGAATTAAATGAAACTCCCAATAGAGTAAGAAAAAGGAATTTATGTCCATAACTAAATAAATGCAAACTGAATAACATAACTGTATTTTTCAACAACAGTAGCATGAAAAGCTTCAGAGGCGCACTTATCAAAAAAAAAAAAGGCTTCAAGAGATGCATTATTATGATTGACGAAGTGCACTTTCAAGTCTCACGGTATGGAGAATAAAGGAAAACAATTTTTTTTTAAAGTTTGAGAGGGTCAAATATTCTAGAGAAGTCAAAGTAGTTTATATATAGGAGTGGTGAAGTTCCTCTAATGTTTAATGTCATTTTCGAATATTTCGAGAACCAAAGGTATTTAGATTGAAGCAAGAAAAAAAATGAAGATATTTAGAAATTAAAGACAACACAATATAATGATCCAAGTAAAAATTTAAAAAGAAAATCGTATAAGCAATGGATTGAAAAGCTTGAAGACAAGATTCATGCGAGTAACCAAATGTACAGTAGGAAAAAATTACTCGCACCCGCCCCTCAAACCGCAAGAATTTCTTTTAAGAAAAATCAACCCGCACCACCCCGCCCCGCACCCGCACTGCTCCATTGCCATCCCTGATCAACACCCTAATTCATCATAGCTTAACATGCATATCCTTTTATATCTCTTTCTTTTTATTTTGTTAACCTTGTCGATTAGTCTTCGGTTTCAGAGGCCCCAACAGAAAAACAGTTTTAACTTTTATAAAACTTAATAGAGCTATTAATTTGTTTAATAATAATAAATAAAAAAATAGTTAATGTTGTTGTTAATGTTACTGTCACTATTACTACATCATCACCTTCATTAACATTGTCATTGTCAGTATCATTAGTTTGTCCCTTCCAATTCATGAATCTATTTAAGTAGGATAGTGTTTTAAGATGGAAGTTGTTTAGAATGACATTATTAGTGAAATGGTGTCAAACATTTTGGAATGTCTCAGTATGGAGAGAGACTATATTTGTAAGGATGACTCTCTCATGGTGCTATGGTGAAGTCAGAATTCTAAGAGGTGTTTTGGTTACAGGTTTAGAGAAATAATCCCTCTATACAATTCAGAATTATTTTATCCATGTTTGGTTGGATCTTTGTTTTTGGTATAAGTAATATCAAACATTGTTTTATACCACAATTTTGGTATTATTTTATACCGGATTCAAACATGAGTTTCTAATACTGGATTAGCAAGCATAGGATAAAACACCTAGAAGACCAGAATATCCTTGACTACCTCTTTTTTCTCATGTTTCCCTTAAGAATAAGGATAAAACTGGAAACAAAACTTCCTTATAACCAAACATATTTTTCACTATAAACAGTGAATCCCATTTTGAATGCAATGAACGGAACTTGGTCAGCACTTAATAATCGAAGGATCATTAATCCTAGTATTACAATCCCTGCAATATAATCCTGCCATAACTTTGTGTATGAACCAAACCATTCCTGAAGGTTAGATGGAGGGTTGTTAATCCTTCAAGCTCTTTTGCACCTCTTTAGGGTTGGTGGAAGTAAAATTCATTGGATTTCGAGTTTTAGAGTCTCAAGGTTGGGGATACTTGAACTGGGTGTTGCTGGTGTGGTAGAAGTGGTGATGGGTGAGACGAGAATCCTTAATGTAGCGGTAGAGGATTGGGAAATTGGACCTACATAGGAGCTTTTCTTCTTTGTTGTATCCAATGTACTTGGACCCAAGAAGAGAAAAAGAAACTGTTAATTTTCTTAACGTTGGAAATGATACAGAAGGGAAAGCAGGGTTTTTTCGGCGAAGTCCTCCTACCAACAGTTTCTAAGAAGAGGATACTGTTTTCTTCACTTGATCGGTAGCACTCGGGTGTTCACGCTCAAAGATGGAAATTTCAGGAGGAAGATAGGAGGAGGGGGACAGCTGATGCTACATGTGTAAGTGTTGTTCAGGAGAGGACATGTGGATTACTAACTGTTATAATGCTGGGAGGACGTGCTGTTTGGAAACATTGCGCAATGCAAGTTATAGTAATGGATGTGATGTTTAGTTGGAATTCACCACAGGATGTAGCTTTTTTGGCTCTTACCCGTGTACTTTTAGAGTAAGAAATAAGTAGAGCCTTTCAAGGGGAGTCACATGATGTCGTACATATAAAATTTGTTTTTAGTTAATTTTTGATGCACCCATGGAAGAAGCATTGATGCTCCTGTTAGGAGGTGTGAGAGGTTGGCCATGGAGAGTTTGAGAAGAGGTCGATGGAGGCCTAATAAGCACTGGGGAGAGGTGATTAGGCAGGACATGGCGCTGCTTCAGCTCACTGAGGACATGACACTTGATAGGAGGGTGTGGAGGTCGAGGATTAAGGTAGAAGGTTAGTAGGTAGTTTATAGTGTTCACCGATAGGCTTAGTAGCTTCATTTCCCTTCATATTCTTAGATTTTATTACGGTATGTAGTTCTGTTCGCCTCAGGTATTGTATTTTCTGTTGCTATTATTGGATACTATTTATCCTGTATTACGGTATGTGATTTTTATTTTTTATTTTATATATATATATATATATATTTTTTTTTTAGCTGAGGCTCTATTGGAAACAACCTCTCTACCTGCACTAGGTAGGGGTAAGGTCTGCGTACAGACTACCCTCCCCAGACCCCAAATGTTGGGATTAAACTGAGTTTGTTGTTGTTGTTGTTGTTGTTGATGCACCCATGAGGTTCCTGCTGGCATAGATGACTTTTCTGGTGGTATTTGTTGAAAACTACTTATATACCACTTGTATCTGGAGGCTTAAATCCGGCAACGAATAAGGTAGTATCACTTTATCAAAGGAGTGAGTGGCTGCCAAGTACTATGCTTCCCAGTTTTGCACCGCGAAGTAAAACATGCTGGAGAGTTCCCTTGGAAGTTGTTTGCAACTTAGAGGAACAAGATTTGTGCTGCGATATCCTGTAGTGTGTACAGCTAGTAGCTAAGAGAACGAGTACAGCTTGTCCATAGCATTTTCTTATTTCTTTTTGTGTGCATTTTGGAGAAATGAAGGACTGCACTTGTCAACAACATCTTCCGATGGCTTTTGATCTGTTGAATGTGGTTTGTTGTTCTTATGAGGTACGTTTTGGTAGTCATTGGGACTGAAATCTACAAGTGTTATACTCAAGCTTGGAAGTTGTATCTCATTATTTGGGGCAATTCGGATGCAGAAAACAAGAGATCATTTGAATCACCAAACTTCAACCCCGGTAGTTGTAGATATATGCCATTTGTTTGTGCTCAGGCCGACTCGCCTTTCTGCCCATATCTTATATTGAAACAGAGAAATTCCATTATTAGCATTACACAATTTCACATATGAAGTTGGGTACTGATAACAACAGTGTCCTGGTTGGGTTGTATTGTATTTCACAACCTTGCTATATTCATAGTAGAAACTGATTGATTCTTTTCTCTCTCCTCCCCGCCCCCCCCAAAACCCCCCCACCACTTGTTACTTGTGGTTGTGAATTGCTCCCAATCAAATTTAGAAGGCATAATCAGCAAATTTGATCACTGTGTATATGTTTTTGCAGACATGGTAAAGAATAAAGGGTTTTTGCCATCTGGACCTTCTGAAATACACATTCAACGAAATCAAATAAAAGATATCGTATTCTCCTTGCTACCTGCATGCGTAGATCCTGATCCAGAGTCCAACGTTCCATTCAAAGTAAACGCCATTATTGCCAATCCTCCTGCATATGGTATGACTATTAGTTTGATGCTTTTTTTGGGAAAAGATTTAACCAACCATCAGCTTGATTAATTGTGATATGAACTACTCATGCTTTGATAAACGTTGCTTGTGTTGTAAGTTTACCTTCAAGTAGTTGCTCAGGATAAGTGTACATCATCATTCCCTATCTTTCCACTGTAAACGTCTAAAGGATAGGTTCTACTTCTGAACAGCTCATGATGTCAAAAAATAAATTCCATCTATTTATACAGTGGGGTTGTAAGCACAAACATAGAACATTATATGAGATTCAAAGTTTCAGAGATATACTGATTCCACTCCTTCAAGTCCATGGATATAGCAACTATTGGACTTTATTTGCGCTATACTTCTCTGTATATTAAAACTTTGGAGCAAGGAACACAACTCTGATGGCAGCGCTTAGTGTTGTCAAAGGCGCCCTTTAAGCGCGCTTAAGCCCTAAAGCGAAGCGCAAAGCATGTTTAGCACTTCACGTCGCTTAGCTGGTGCTTCAGTGTCGTCCTCAAGGCTCTAAGGCATACTTTCCTTGCCAATGAATACCGGAAGAGGCGGCACTAAACGATTGATATTTCAATTTATCGTTATTTTTTTTCAATTTCTTTATCCTTATATTTGTTATTCATGCTTATAATTATTAGTCTTGGACTGCACATACATATTTGTATCTTTTTCTCCATTTGCACATTTGTTCATTAAAGCCCATACTTTATTTGCGCTTAAAGCCTAGCGGACCTTGGAGCTTTTTTGCGCTTTTCACCTTTGATAACACTGGCAGCACTAGCAGAGATTTTCCAGATCTTCTGTTCTCACATTGAACTCTTGCAGTCAATGTTGTGCGTTTGTAATTTTTCATTTTCTGCTAAGGATTTGATATTGGAACTATATCCTTATTTTGGAGTTAGTGATTGAGACTGAAGATATTTCCACTCTTAGTTGTTAACTTGTTATCTTATTCCATGCCAATGGTTGGGTCGTTACAAGTACTATCTTAACCTCATTATCAACTGATTTGTATTGTTTTGGTTGTGTAATATATCTGATTGATTGATTTTAAAGACATCAATTTGCACTAGCCATATAGGAAGTGATGAAAAATTTGGTCAAAGCTTTAGGTTTGGATAGCATTGCTCATACGTAAAGCAAACTGGTTGATTACTGCATGGAAAAATCTGCAACGTAGTATTTAAACCTTTCCTTGCTGATGTTGTATTTATATGAGACATTAGTTTCACAAAGTTGAAATTTGACATTTCAATAACTTGGTTGATATGCCATTCACTCTCTTGTCACCGGTGCTTTCTGCCAGTTTTGCTGGCATCTGGAAGAAATTGTGGTCATTTAACTCTACTTTTATTTAGTTGGAAAAGTTCTCGGTTCAAGAGTACACATATATCTGCTGAATTTTATCACAATTGATGATTTGTTAGATCAAGTTAAATTTCCCACATATTTGTGCGTGATTTATCTTATCTTTTGCTTTGTTGTTTAGGGCATATGCATGTAGCGGAGGCCCTGAAAGTACCATTGCATATATTTTTCACGATGCCATGGACGTAAGTGGTCTATTTTGTTGCTTTTCCAACTCCTAATATACTCTATTTGCAATGAAGTGTCTCCTG
Source organism: Nicotiana undulata (assembly GCA_005239495.1). Lineage (NCBI taxonomy): Eukaryota > Viridiplantae > Streptophyta > Magnoliopsida > Solanales > Solanaceae > Nicotiana > Nicotiana undulata. Next base: position 40,814 of record ML295029.1, on the reverse strand, counting down.
TGAGAACTCTGAATGCTTACTGGTCAAAAATAGTTTTTTTCCACAGTTTTTGCAAATCTTGTTCTTTCTATCTGGGTATGATTATACAGTTTCTTGTAGCATGTGACCTTTCTACTCTTTAAGTTTTCTGCTTTAATTCCCTGGCAGGCCTACTAGTGAGTTTCCACATCCTCTCTCTCGTGTCAAACAGGCAGTTGGTTATAGAGTGAGTGTTTGGTGATATTCATTTTCTTTAGCATTTTGACTTCACTTGATATTCCTTTGTATCGTCTGTATCTTAATCTCTGAATGCATTGTGCAGCTATCATATCAAGTTGTTGATGGACTGATCTGGCTTGGCATTCGAGATGTGATAAATGACTTCAGGAAGAAAAAGTTGAAGCTTAGGCCAGTAACTTATTTGAGTAACTCCAACAGTTTCCATCCAGATGTGCCTTATGGGTATATATGGAGTCCGCACCTAGTTCCTAAACCCAAAGGTCTCTTTCTTAATATCTTGTAGTAGTCTCTACGTTTTGAGTTTCATGGTTGAGTTGCGCCGTAAATCGTATATGGTTCATTCTTTGCATAGTTTTATAGTCTTAGATAGTAAATTCCGGGATGTCTTTGCCCAACCTGTCTGCCTTTTTAGTTATTTCACTTTTTGTTTGGTCATGAGGAGAACACTCATTGCTTCAAAAGTTGATAGTTGATATTTAATGGAATCGTATATCCGTTCTCATTCTAGATTTGTCTTTGTAATGTGCTTCAGATGGCCAGTTTGGACTAAATTATGTGTAGGTTTGGTTCATATTCAAAAACAAATTTTGCATTTCATGGGAAGCTGTTTCATGGTATGACCATGTAATAAGCTGAAATATTTCGGGTTCAACAAGCTTCTTTATTCTCTTCCCTTTCAACGACACTGAAATAACTGAGCTTTGGCTAGACACAACATTAAATACTAATTTAGTAAAAATAAGAAAAAGGTTTTAAAGTCAGAAGGAGACGTTATTTCCCAAAAGTAGAAACAAGAGACTTTGTAATGGGTTATGGAAGGTCAAGAATGACTCATTAGGTTATATGTCATTTTTACTTTCTGTTCTAATTCATTAGGCCTTTTAATCTTGTCTCTTGTACCTTCAATAGTTAAGTTCATTTTAATTGTTGTAGGATCTCTCTCCTGTTTCTCATATGATGAATGTAAATCTTCTCTTTCCCATAGATAACCAGTGGGTCTTTATCGATGGTTAAAGGAGATTTACTGCTTCATTAGTTTAGTTTATGATCTTGGCAAGGGGTATTCTCGGTGTTTGGAACTACACAAGTGTTTTCACATATAGTATACTTGTGGGAAAATACAAGACTGTTTTGAAATGATTCCAAGCTGCTTTTAATAGTCCGTAGTTGAATGTTTTCTCTTTCTTGGGCCATATATCGAGCCAGCATATCTGATTGTTGAGATAGGAGTTAAAGTTGGGAGGGAGTTCGCTGGGACTATTTGGTGCTGTTCTATTTGAGAAGCATACTTGAAGAAGTTTTGGGGGCTTTATCAAGGATTAGTTTTCGAGTTATATGGGAATAGAGGCTGGATAATAGCACATTATATTTGTTAGTTAGAACCTGCATTGGAAATGCTTAGTTACCAACTCTTCTCCTTTGTGACCAATAAGCAAGTCCTACTCGACGGTTGGATAGGGAAGTGAACCTGTTTGTGAACACTAAGAGAGATTCATGTAAAAATTGGTAGGAATCTGAATGCATTAGTCTCTCTTCTAGTTGGTTCTGAAAATAATACATTGGTGATTATTATTGTGTTCACGTGCTGATGAAATGTTTCTGTTATTTCTTTCTTTTCTATTTACAAAATTCTGGAAACAAGCATTTTAAATTTTTTGCCTCTATGTTTTGCCTGATGCTCTGTAATCTTACCTCTGATTTGAAGTAACGAATGTAGTTTCCACTTCTTGTGGAGACACAAAACACGAAGGTTGTATTCCGCTGTTAAGAAGGACCTGCCAAGAAACCCATGACAGCGTTCTTCTCTTCTGTATTAGAAAAAGAGCACTCTCTCCTTCTGTTGGGACTACTCTTATATTCCAAGATAGTCTTACGGTAGTTAGTTATTACTACCAACTTCTTGTACCAGGGAGGAATAGCCTAGCGGTATTGGGCTCCTGGCTTAGGGAGTTTTGTTACCGGGGGTGGGGGTGGGGGTGGGGGTGGGGGTGGGAGTGGGGCGGGGCGGATGATGTTGGGTTTTTACTATACTAATAAATAAATTCCACAACAACAAAGCTAGTGAAATTCCACAGGTGGGGTCTGGGATTAATAAACTCCATCTTTGGCAAAGCATAGCACTAGAAGCTGAGCGCTAAGTCCAACTGTATTATGGATTAGTTTGAATGTGCCTTCCAAGGATACTAGCCTTCTACAATTGAAACCACGGCCGAAGGAAGAGCTCAGGCCACAATAAGGCAAGGATGATACTTCATATTTAAAAGGTTGATTGGGATAGCTGTTTTATTGATAGATCTCTAAGCACAAAATGCTTAGAAGTCTTAGTAGAGTAAGAAAATTAATATCTTGGTTTGATCCAAAGCTAGACTAGGAAAAAGCAAAAAAAGAGAAAATTGGAGTTGTGAGCAAGGAATTTCAAATGGCCAAAGTGACTAATCACAAAGTTGATTAACAGTAATATAAACAACAACAAACCTGGTGTAATGGTCTGGGGAAGGTGGAGTGTAGGCAGACCTTAATCCTACCTTATGAAGTTAGAGAGACTGTTTTCGAAAGACCCCCGGCTCAAAAACGAATGAAAAAAAAGCAGAAACAAGTAGTAACAACAACAAGCAAAGGTGATAAGGCGATAGATTAATCGAAGCGAAAGGAATAACAAGAAATCTGCTGTTAAGGAGAAACAAAATACAAGACTAATGCTAATGCTACCGGCATGAAAATGAGACACGCCTGCTTAAATGCTAACCTTCTACCCTAGTTCTCAACCTCCGTACTATTATCCTTATTACTTCTTCATTTTTTCCTTATCAAAAAAAATTCTCAACCTCCATACCCTCCTATCAAGGGTCATGTCCTCAGTAAGCTGGAGTTGCGCCATATCATGCCTAATCACCTCCCCAATATTTCTTAGGCCTATCTCTACCTTTCCTCAGCCCCACTATGGGCAACCTCTCACACCTCCTCACCGGAGCTTCTATGCACCTCCTCTTCACATGCCCGTAACATCTCAACCTAGCTTCCTCATCTTGTGCTCCACGGGTGCCACTCCCACCTTGTCTCGTATATCAACATTCCTTATCTTATCTAACCTGGTATGACCATACATCCATCTCATCTTCATTTCTGCTACATTCATCTTTTGGACATGGGTGTTCTTAACTCCCCCTATACAATATAGTAGGTCTAACCACCACTCTGTAGAACTTAAGTCTTGGTGACACCTTCTTATCATACAAAATCCTAGATGCAAGCCTCCATTTCATCCCTCCCGTTCCAATTCGATGCGTGACATCCTCGTCAATCTCACCATAACCTTGGATTATAGATCCGAGGTACTTGAAACTTTCCTTGCTGATAGTAATATATGGGAAGACTGAGCAAAAGGATAATACAGCTGAAATCGTTGTATCTGCGTCCCCTATCTAATTGCTTCTTTTCCTTTGATATGTTTTAAATTCACACTCTAGTATTTTTCCAAAACAAATGTGCATATTTTTTCTGTTGATTCATGACTGCAGAAATTTGATTAAGAAAGTTGGAGATTTCTCGTTTTCCTACTCTTAGTATGTCTTTTATTCATTCGTATATATGTTTTAGCTAGATGTTGCCTTTCCCAGCATTCGAGTTTCTTCTTAGCTTCTAAGTTGCTAAATTCGTTACTCTATACTGTTATTGATTCACTTCTTCGCAAAACTAATCCGAGATAGGTGCCTTACGAAACAAAGGAAGTGCATCTCTGAGTGTAACATGCTTCTATTCGTTTTGTTAAAGATGAAATGCTGCATCATAAAGGTTACTGTATGTTCTGCAAGTAGATATCCTTAGAAGATAAAGCTTCGTGCTCTCTCCATTTTCCCTTTGAACATGATTGTTGAATTGTCACTAATGAGCTGTCCATGTATCATTTTGGTGTTTCTCTTATTACCGAGGGAACTAGCTGCAGAACATGCTGTTTTAGTAACACTTATTTCTACTGGGTGATCTGCAGATTGGGGCCCAAAAATTGACGTGGTGGGCTTTTGCTTCCTAGACCTTGCTTCCAATTATGAACCCCCAGAAGAACTCGTTAAATGGCTTGAAGATGGTGAAAAGCCTATCTATATTGGCTTTGGAAGTCTTGTAAGTTAACGACTGCTAATTTCCTTTTGCTACTATGAGTGTAAGCTACATGGGATTCAAAAACTGAAATTTTATACTCATTTAGGTCGGCTTCTCAAGTATCATACTTACTTTTTAAAGTCCTGTATGTATTTCAATAACCGCCACTAATTTCTTTCTTGCTACCCATGAGTCAACATACCTACACGCGATTCAAAATCAACTGAAATGTTATGCTAATTTATATGGGCTTTTGAAGTATTGTGCTGCCTTTTAGTGACAATTTTCTCAAGATATTAAGTATTTTTCACAGCCTGTTCAAGAACCTGAAAAAATGACCGAGATAATTGTTCAAGCTCTGGAAATGACTGGACAAAGAGGTATCATTAACAAAGGCTGGGGTGGCCTTGGGAACTGTAAGTACTTAAACTTTTTAGTTGTCACACCAAAAACCTACTGCTATTCACAAGGTTTATGATCGATTATATTGGCTGATAAGACTATTTCGTGTTATCTCAGTGAAGGAGCCAAAGGATTTTGTGTACCTGTTGGATAATTGCCCTCATGATTGGCTATTCCTGCAATGTGCTGCTGTGGTATAACCTCTTTACCTCAGTTTATTTCATCTGAATTTGGACGTACCCCTGCATACACGCCCACTCCTCCAACTTTTCATCTTAAACTGTTAAAAGACTGAGTTTTCGATTGCTGATGTATGATGTGGTTGTGCAATAAATTGTATAAGGTGATAAATGGTGATTCTGTCCACCTTTAGAGGTCTTTGTATCACATCTGTCACAAACATGCTTTAATAGGGAACTCCTTGGGGGTGATCCACTTAGTTCATTGATCCAGTTTAAGTCTTGCTTAGTTCCTACTGCTGTTCACCTATCATTTAAAGATTCGTTAATTTTTTTTTTTTCATGGCTGCAAAAGGTAATTCTGCTTATTATCCTAAAGCATTTGGGTTATGGAAGCTTAATCTTTACTTTTCGCAAAAATTGAATATGAGTTGACTGTTATTGAATAAAATCAATGGATACCCTTTATCTGTTAGTGCATACTATATTGGGACAGGAAATGAACTGTCTTTCATGTCCAAGACATATGTGCATCAACTTTAGCCTCCCCTCAACTTGATAAAGTAGTTGTTCTACATCGGTTATAATTAAATGTGTTTGACCTTTTAATCATAACAGCCACTGATATGTGGAGATTTTATTGTTCATTCTCCAGGTGCACCATGGAGGTGCTGGAACAACCGCTGCTGGACTTAAAGCCGCTGTAATTATTTTATTTCATACATGTCTGTAATCCCTTAGATTGTTTTAGTGTCTTACTTTGAATGATAACATGTGAATGTATTTCAGTGCCCAACGACTGTGGTACCTTTCTTTGGGGATCAACCCTTTTGGGGGGAACGTGTGCATGCTAGGGGAGTTGGCCCTGCTCCCATCTCCGTGGATGAGTTCTCACTTGAAAAGCTGGTTGCTGCCATTCGCTTCATGCTAGATCCAAAGGTAGGTAGTTTTCCATAGTGTTTTTTTTTTCCATCGGCTGTTTCCGGAGGGACGTCTATATTTGTTTATTTCGTTTTCAAAAGATATTTTCGTCTGTCAAACATGGGGAATATTTCATGAGGTGACCAAGTGAAGGATTCTCTGTGTTAATATTTAGTGTGATCGTCTATACATAGAACCAGATACAAATTTGAGTGTTTTAGAAAAAGTTGTGTCAAAGTTCAGATGAGAAGAAACATATGATCACCACATTTAGGGACAGGACTATTTTTTTTTATGGTTGTGGAATCGCTTTGACTAATTCGAAAGCCGTGATACATGCTGGTCGATATACTTTTGTGATGTGCAGGTAAAAGAACGTGCTGTAGAACTAGCAAAAGCCATGGAGAATGAGGATGGAGTGACCGGGGCTGTGAAAGCATTCTATAAACATTTCCCTCGAGAATCACTTGAGCCTAAGCCTGAGGTCTCGCCTCATCACCATTTCTTTTCCCTAAGACGCTGTTTTGGACACTCCTGATTTTTTATTCAAAGTCTACTTGTGTGTGGTCAATGATGTTGTAGAGATAAAACAGCTTGTCGGAATTATAACATCGCCAGCAAAGGAATCCATATAAATTTAGGATTCAACACTCATGATGGAATTCAAGATCATGATTAGATTATGTCCCTGATATTGATTGTAATTTTGATAATGTGGTTTGGTGTTTGTTTGAAATGGAGTGAGAGGAGTTATGGGTGGTAATATTTTGTAGTAAAAAAAGTTATGGTCATTCAAGTTCAAACCTTAAAAACGATTCTCAAGAATTGTAGTCTAACTATTAGAAACAAAAATATTTCACATGGGGATGAATTCATCAGTTTGTGACCTTGAGTTTTTGAGTCTTGATGGATTCTCGTTTGTGTCGAGTCTTGCCTGAACAAGAACGACAAGAGTGAAGAGAGACATAAGAGATAGTGAGTATGGGAGGCAGTGAAGGCCATCAAGTGACTTTTTTTGGTAGTTTAGGTGGTTCTATTCCACTGTCATCATCTTTAATTTTGTTTCTCCATTTTAGTTAGCCGGCTCACCATAGTATTGGGCGGCCTCCGTTGTTTCTAAACCATGAATTCTTATTGATTTTTTTTGAAATTCCAAAATTAAATTTATTTCTAGTCTAACCATGAGCATAGTGGTGGTGAATTTGATTTAAAAATAAGAGAGAAAGAACATTGAAGAAAAAAGAACAAAAACAAGGAAAGGAATGGAGTGGGTGAACGGAGAAAGAGGTGGGGGAAAACTGTCAGGTCTTTTTCTCTTTCTTTTTTCTTTTTTTAATTTGTAACTTCTTTTTTGGTTATTTAGTATTTAAGAATAGGATTCACAAATAACACACAAGTAATAGATGGTCTAGTATATGACGTGTTGTACATGTAAGCGCAAGTGATATACACGCACTACTGAATGTATTTATTTGTACTCATTCCGTCTAGGTAAGTGTTCAAATGGGAAAATTCAAAGTTCGTGTATCAGCTTTCAAAAGCCCTACAAGTTTAAGTGGCCAGGAAGTCATTTCGCATATTTTGTGAAAATAAATTGATTTTTTTTTTGAAGAAGGTAACATATTTTGTATATTAATATAAGACTTCACTAAAATTATGAAGTCACCCATAATTACATAAAGGGTGTCTTGACAAAAATACATAGGCATCCCTAGCCCTTTTTCTTCTTATGAGTGCTCTAAAACATCTAAAATGGATATATGATCCTCCAAAAGCTGACCTTTACACCAAAAATAAAAAAGGCTAAATATTTCATCTTGATTTTTTGAATGTTGCTAGCCTTGTCTTCAAAACATCTCTGGTTCCTCTCTTCCCAGACTGTCCACCATATGTATGCAGGGACAATCCTTCATCTCTCTCTTTCTGTAGGTAGTGAGCCCTCTTTACCCCAGCTAGCTAGAATATCAATGACTCTTCCTGGCATTGCCCATTGAATTCCCCTCAGACTGATGAAAATACTCCATATCTGTGTGGTAAATTTGCAATGCAGAAAAAGATGGTGAATTGTCTCTGCCTCCTCTTCACGTAGGTAATATTTAGAACACAATTGGAAACCCCTTCTGATCAAATTGTCCTGAGTTAACACTGCCTCCCTTGCCAGTAGCCATGTAAAACATGCCACTTTATATGGGATTTTGACCTTCCATATCATCTTCCATGGCCAGCATTCCACCTGGTTGTTGGACCTGTTGAATTCCTTGTATGCTTCTTTCACCGAGAACCTTCCTTGAGTATTGCTTTGATAGCACATCATGTCTTGCTGTTGATTTGAACTGATACCAGTGAACTGCTCCAATGAACTGTAGAATTCCACAACTTTGTCTATTTCCCAATCATTCAACAATCTTCTAAATGTGAGATTACACCCCTGGTCTGACCATACCTCCTCTATAGTTGCATTCTGCTGCTGACACAGTGAATATATCAGGAAATAGCCCCTTTAGAATTCCTTGTCCTAACCAATTGTCCTCCCATAATGAGATTTTTCTACCATTTCTTACTTTGAATTTGACCTTGTTGTTTAACTTAGGCCATGAGTTCCTGATTGATCTCCATAGACTAACCTCATATGGCCTCCTTACTGATGTAGTTGTCCAACTTCCCTCCTGTCCATATTTTTCCTTAATCACTCCTGTCCATAATGATTGTTCATCTGTTGCAAGTTCCCACAACCACTTCATCATTAAACTCTGGTTCTGAATTTTCAGATTTTTAATCCCCAATTCCCAGCTTTTTTACTTTTGATTAGCTCCCCCCACTTGACGAAATTGAACTTCTTTTTCTCGCAGTTACCTTCCCAAAGAAAGTTTCTTCTTAGTGAATCCATTCTGTTCACCACACTGGCCGGCATAGGGAATAGTGATATCATATATGTAGGCATAGCATCCATAACTGAGTTAATCAAAATCAGCCTCCCTCCCATAGACAGATATTGGTTCTTCCAACTTGTTAATTTCTTTTCACATTTCTCCAGAACATTGTTCCATATTCCTTTTGTTTTGCTTTTGGCTCCCAGGGGCATTCCCAAGTATACTGTAGGCAGAGTCCCCACCTTCCCCCCTAATACACTAGCCAAACTCTGAATGTCAGCAACCTCATTGACTGGGTATATAAGGCTTAATGTGCAATCCATAAATTGCTTCAAACATAATGAATATTACCCTGAGGACTTTCATATGTTCTCTATCTGCTTCACAGAAGACCAATGTATCATCAGCATACTGTAAGTGGGAAATCCTGCTGATGCTATCTGCTCTATTGTTCACTTTGAAGCCCCTTATCCAGTTGTTTGTCTGTGCTTTCTTCACCATTACATTTAATCCCTCCATGGATAAGATAAAAATAAATGGAGAGAGAAGGTCCCCTTGTCTTAGCCCCCTTTGCGAGGGAAAAAAGCCAACTGGTTCTCCATTGATAAGAATTGAGAAGTTCACTGTAGAAATACAGTAAGATATCAGCTAATCCACCTCCCTCCAAACCCTATTCTCCTTAACATTTCAAGGAGATACCTCCAGTTCAAATGATCATATGCCTTCTCTATGTCCAACTTGCACAGTATCCCAGGTTCTTTGCTTGAAGATCTTGTGTCTATGCACCCATTTGCTATTAGAACAACATCCATAATCTGTCTTCCTTTGATGAATGCCATTTGATGATGGTCCACCATCTTGTTAATCACCTTCTTGAGTCTCTCAGTTAAAAGTTTGGAGATAATCTTGTACATGCTAGTAATTAGGCTTATTGGTCTGAAATCTCTTAGCTCCTTTGCCCCTGCCTTCTTAGGGATCAATGCCACAAATGTAGCATTCATACTTTTCTCAAAAATTCCTTGTTCATAAAAATTCTGGACTGCTGCTACTACATTCTTTTTACCACCTCCCAGCATTTGATGAAGAAAGCCATTGTGAATCCATCCGGACCTGGTGCTTTGTCCCATGCACATGCCTTGACAGTGACCCATATTTCCTGTTCTCCAAAAGGACTTTGCAGCATTAAGTTGTCCTCATCTGTGATCATCTGACTGATAATATTGGGTCCTGTTGGTCTCCATTCTTCATTCTTCTGTATGCAGCTTCTTATAGAACTTGATCACCTCCCTTTGGATGTGTTCTGGAGACTGTAAAGTCTCCCCTTCTACTACCAGTTGGTCTATGTTGTTGTATCTTCTGTGAGCATTAACTGTTCTATGAATGAACTTGGTATTCCTGTCCCCTTCTTTTAGCCATAGGGTCCTGGAACTCTGTCTCCATGCTACTTCTTTTTTGCAAGCAATTTCCTCAAACTCCAAGGATAATGAGTTTTTTGAAAGGATCTCTTCTTCATTCAGGATCATGAGTTCATGTATTTTCTCCAGTTCTGCCAGCTGACTAAGAACATTTGCCTTCTGCAAAGTTAGGTTACCTTGCAAGGTTCTGCTCCATACTTTAAGCTTATTCTTCAGGGCTTGGATTTTAGATACCAGTATGAAGTCTGGTCTCACCTCATAGCTGAAGGAATTCCACCACTCTCCCACTCTTTCTTGAAATTCCTCTGTCTGCAGCCACCAGTTCTCAAATTTGAAGTATGACTTGACTGGCTCCCATTTCCCACTTTTGAGCATCACTAGAAAATGATCTGAACTCACCCTTTGCATCACCTGTTGTTTAATGTTTCTAAATTCTTCATTCCAATCAGTGGAGATCAGAAACCTGTCTAGTCTAGCTACAACAGCTTGTCTGTCCCCTTTCCTCCAGGTGTAATCCCCCCTGCTAGCTCCATATCTACCAATTCCATATCTTCAATAAAATTTGAGAAATCCATCATTCCTCTTGTGAATCTTGTGCTGTTTCTTTTTTCTGAAGGATATCTCACAGTGTTAAAATCTCCACACACAACCCATGGTCCAGGAAAGAGACCTCTTACCCCTGCCAACTCCCACCACACTTCTTCCCTTCTCCTTCTATCATTAGGAGCATATACTGCTGAAATATGCCATGTGAAATCCTGTGTTTTCCCTACCAATTTGCATGTAAGTGTATGAACCCCCACCTCACATACCTCCCCCTCCCAAGCTCTACCATCCCACATTATTATAATTCCCCCTAGTCCCACTGGCCTCCAATTGAGTAAATTTTGTCCACCTGTGCCCCAAAGATCACTGACTATCTACCTAACCTCCCCTTCAATTTTTGATTCATGGAGGCAAACTATATCTGCCTTCCACTTTATCAACAAACTATTAATAACTCTCCTCTTCCTCACCCTATTAAACCCCCTTACATTCCATGACAGTATGTTTACTATCATAAGGTCTGATTGATAGTGATTCCCCCCTTACTTCTTGTCCCATTACTCTTGAAGATGCTCCCTAATTCTAATCCTTTTAATTCTTTGACGCCCTTCTTCTTTGGAGTCTGATTCACTTGTGTTATCCCTTTCCCTTTGTTTGCTTGTCTACTGCTATCTATCTTCATGAACAATTCCATAGCTTCTTTTTCACAGCCATTGAAGTCCAAGCCAAATTCTTTGCTGAGTTTTAAGATGTTTTGGTGGACCCATATAGAAGCTTCAAACTCCAGGTCTTCCTCAAAATTCACAGTCTGTTGGTTCAGAGGCACTGCTTCTTCTACTGACCATGCTTCATGACTATCGAGTTTTGCTATTTGTAATTGCATGTTGTTGGTCTTTGCTATTTCCTGCCATGCTACCTGGTTGTCTGTATCTACTGTTGCTCCTCCATTACTTATCTTTGTTACTGTTTCGTTAAAATTGTTCATCATCATTTGGGACTCTTCTTCCTTCTCGCCTTTCCTTCCCTTGTGTTGCAGAGTTTGATCTGTTGTTGCGTTAGTTTTCCTGTCTCTTAAAGTCTCCGCCAGCCTAATATTGTGGGCTGCTTCCCTGGACCCAAGGTGAATGGCCCTTATTTCTTCATTAAAGGGATCTGTATTGGGCCTTGTGGCTGCCTTGTTGAGAGCCTTCTTTTCAAAGATGGATTGGGCCAAAAAATCTGGGCCCAAGTTCTTTAAGTCCTCTGTCCTCTTGATTTCTTTAAAATGTATTAAAATGTCACATGCTCTGTCACGTGATGTACTAGGTTTTGATGTACCCACGTGACCTAATTTTTCTCCAAAGCCTCGAGCCCCTCCCTCTGTACTTTTATAGCATATAATTGCCCGCTGGTCCAAAGCCTTCTCCTCTCCGAAAACACCAGAGAAGGTTCTCGCCGGAGATTCACACCAAATCTGCAATACAAAGATTATACCTTCAGATTCCACCTTCACCACTTTAGGGACAGCAGATCCATCTCCTTTAACCTTTATTCTTGTCCATTTCAGGTGATTTTTTAGCTCCGTCTCCTCCTCTGTTTCGAGCCAGCCACCACAGACATCTCCTATTTCCTTGAACACTTTATGGGCCCATAGATGGAGGGGAAGACCTACTATCCTTATCCATGAATGTGATAATTTTGTGGTAGTTGGAACTGTTAGAACCGTAGGACACCACCATTGAAGATTTACCTTGTGTTTGTTCCAATACCATTCAATTTTCTGAATTTGGTCGGTTGTTGCTCTGGAAGGGAATTCAAAGAGAAAGCTGTGATTAACCATCTCATATATGTTGATGTCCTTTTTCTGCCTCCAAGAGTTTGAAGTCCATTTTCGAACCTCCGACAAGGTTGCCACTTCTGAGGAGCCTTCTGGAAAAAACCCCACCAAACATCTACCCAACAACTCGTTATGTCTATAGTTTCCAAATATATGGATGATGCCCTCATCTTCAATAATTCTTGCATCATTCATTTCCCTACCTACCCATTTATGGCTTCTGACAATGTTGGAATAATGAAGCCCTTCCTCAACTTCCCTGTAAGCATTAAAGACATTTCTCCTCACCCCCCATATTAATGAATCTTTCTACCTTCATTGCTATATCTAGCCATCTTGCATTGAATGTTGCCTCTTGAATAATAATGACCGACCTTCCCCTACCTATTACCCTGATGATAGAAATATAACGGCCATAACTGTTGAAGTTACTTGCATAGAAAGTCTCTGAGATATGGTCTTTGTTTTTCCACCTTCTCACGTAGTTCCCTTTTGACTTTGAAGCTTTTTTCAAGTTTTCAACTAACCACATCATCGTTCTCCTACTAAAAGACATCCTTATGATGAAATTCCTCTCCCGTTCTGTCCATTCGTACCATTCCTCTGTTGCTGTTGTTTGTCTTTCTATCTCGTATGATTTGAACCCCACTGCAAAATAAATGATGTTTTCCTTCATAATGTGCTATTTTGGAAAAGCTCTCCCTTTTTATTATTTAAGTCTTCCAAATTGAATTCCTTCTTGATTACATAACTGGACACTTATTTTGAACCAAAATGAAAAAGGAAATTGATCACTTATTGTGAACCGGAGGGAGTAAATTACAACCAAGTGAATAATTCGCCAATAAGGTTTTGCTCTACCGCCAAAATAGACAGGCTAAGCAATAAGAGGTCATAGGATGGGTTTTATCTGGAAGCCTGTCTATTTAGGTTTAAGAAAGCAATAAGCTAAATCTAAGGAATGTCATACACTTGAATGAAACCATATTAAGTTATATAAATTGGTTATATTTAATTGTTTAATCGTAATTTATCTTTTGAAGTCTCAGATATTTTTAGCTTTTCGTTTGTAGTCTTTTCAATTATTTAGGTCAGTGGTTACATCATTATATGTAATTGACTATACATTATTTTGGTTTTTAAGAGAATAGTGATTCATAAACTAAGAAACCCTATCAAATTTTGATTAAGAGGCTGAATAATCAGAACGTCTTATTGAGTTACGCCATTACGCTCTTACTGGCTTCCATATTTTCATGCATACTTCTTGTTCATGGCGCTTTCCCATTTGTTTTTTGGAACTTCAGGAAAATCCGCAGCTGTGCAGCTTCTGCCCTTCGGATGAGCACTCTGTTGTGCTTTTCCATACGTTATCAATTAATTAATTAAGTAATTTATTTATTTATTACAAGAAAAAAATGTTAAACACTTAAGCGTATAACTTATACAGGAGCTTCTTGGATCGAAAGCGAAAAGAAGTACGTAGAAAGAAATGAGAGGAGAGACAATCATCTGATATACTAAAATAGAGTTTGGTTTTTGTTTAAGTGTGTGATCATCTCGCCTAAAGCTTAAACTGTTAGCTAGAGCACACTTCTATACCTTCATTTCAGGATGATCAATAAAGTAATATATGTTATAAACATCTCTTTTTACGATTGTGGTAATTCTGTAGGTGCTAAGACACAAACTCAGGTTGTTATAAACTAGTATCGGTATTACCTAGTGTAAAGTAATTGAAGAGAGTACGATGTTAGTGGTAAAGGAAATGAAAAGAAAAGAATAATTGGAAAAAAATATTGAAGAACAATTGCAGTCAATGATAATTACAACATCAGATCAGAGAGCTCAATTGAAAAAAAAAATTGATCATTTCAAGGCTCAAAGAAGAATACAGGTATAGGCCACCAGAAGTGAATTCAATTTTAATGAGATTGTTGCCTATAAGCATCCACCTTATACCAATAGGGAATACTTATAACCGTAAACTATGGACTCTCTTATCTTGATGACTGGCAGCTCACGGTTAACGACCCTTAAACATAGTTCCCTCTTTGTTTAAATACATGATGTTGCTTGTATTCAGTTTTATTACCATCAAACAGTAGAAGCTTCTGCTTCTGCTCTTTGGTTTGACACCGAGTTGACGTCTGAACTATTCACAGATGAATCTACTTCTAATGTTGCCATCTCCAATTTGGGCATCACTGGAGGTCTTGTTCTTCGCGTTACAGTCATATTCAATCCTTCTGTAGTGTGTATTGTAGCCCCAGTTGTCATTTTAACCTGCAGACAAGTTGATTATCCTCAAAAATTTCTCCAGTAGGTAAAATAAGAATCATATCCTCAAGTTTATCCAGGTGTAATAAGTAGAGAGACCAACTATATATATGTCAGTAAATAAATCTACTTTCATTTACCAAAAGGAAATAAAAAATTAAGAGAGGACAGCAAAACTCACAGGAGGAGCTCCAAGAGCCATTTGAAAATCAAATCGTCGGACAAGCATTGCAACTGCCACTACATTCTGAAATTAGATAAAAAGTTTGGAGAGGGAGATCAGACGATAGTATAAGAATATTAAGGAGAAGCTAAATGCAGTCATATCAAGTAACCTCCCTCAGATATAATTGAAAACCCCTTGTCCTACAACTGCAGCCTACTAGTTGAAGGATTACCTCAAATGTGGCAAACATGTCTCCAACACATTTTCTTGGTCCTCCACCGAAGGGTAGATAACTGAACGGAAAAAGTTTTTTTAGCTTATGTATATTTCAAGCTTTAACACGAAGAACTAATAGGATAATTTCACATGTAAAGCATACGATATATTAGCTCAACATGGAAATAAACACAAAAATATTTTGATATGACCTGGAAGTTGTTCATACATGTCTCCAGGAGGAAGTGGATGAAATGAATTCTAAGCAATCTTATCCAGAATGAGCACAAGTGAGGAACCTTGCTAAATTGCTTGGTTGTGCAAATATTGAATGAAAATCTACCTTTCACTTCTACAAGCCACCAACACTATCCAGTCCATATGTTTCTTAATTGTTTTAGTAAAGGATATGAAAACTAACCCAGACCTAAAGCAAACTTTCTTTCCTTTCTTGACTATTATATTCTAATTATGTGCCCTCATCCATAAGCTTCCTTCTATTAAAAGAATAGAGACCGATGGTAAGAAAAGAAAGAGCACGGCTTTGTAAACTATTTGTAGAATGTATTGCTCGCTACCAACTACATTGTTGAAGATACTTTTTCTGGTGTACCTAATAGCCTCTGAATAGACGCAAATGACTCGCTTGAATAGAATAATTGCTACCTCTGAAAGATTAAATAAACTGGTAGCATCCAAAGCAAGAAAATAGCAATTGAAAGTTGTCAGATTACAACATTGCTAGGAGCCTGAAAAAGTCTATACACCTCGCAAACCATTTGTTCTGTTAATACTTCATTATCTCAATTTACCACACTTACTTTCCTTTTGCATCTGCGACATCTTCACACTTGTTTCCCCCTAAAAATTCAAACTAACACTACTCTATATTACTTGTATACTTATACGTATTATCAGTACTTTTATTTCAACTGTTTTAAAAAATATATATAAATATTACTGAACTTTCTTTTCTTACCCTCTGGAAAATTGTAGATGAATATAGATCTCCGCAAAAATAGAGGCTTAAGTAGGATAAAAAACAAAAATCATAACCTAGCATGTTTCAATGTTAGCATAAAAACATATTAAGGAGTCTGAAGCTAGGATAAGAGCATCGTCAAGCGGTCTATAGGTGCAAACACAAACTTGATAAATGAAAAATAGCTAATTATGCCAGTCATATTTTCAGTTTTCAACTTCAGATTTACAATGATATTCCAACAAGTAGCATTTAACAAATGTTATCTGACTAACAACAACAAACTCGGCATAATCCCACATAGTGGGGTCTGGGGAGGTTGTTGAGATAGAGAGACTGTTTCCAATAGACCCTTGGCTCAGGCAAGAATAAACATCACATTAATGAAGAGAAAAACAAGAAGCGCAACAAAGAGAAGCCATGTAAAAACAACATAAATAACAACCAGATAGTAAGATGACCGAAATGAGAGAAACAACATGTAGTCCTAAAAATCTAATACCAATATAAACTGTTATCTGACATGAAGTTGAAATTGATTTTACATATTAAGAGTGCTACGTGGCAGGAATCCAATATCAGTTAGTAAACTACAAATTTTTCAAAGTCAAAATTCTTCAAAATAACTGAAAAAGTGCTATGCGGATCCTCATCAATGAGTAAATTTTCCAACGCAGTGATATTTTACCCTAAAAGTAACCACCTCATGGGAGTTATTGTACAAAAGAGAAGAAGAACAATGAAATATAGAGGACAAATAAATAAATCTCGAGTAGGGAAAGAAAGGACATCTATGTCATTATTGCTTAATGACTTGCTGAGTACACGATAGATTGACCAACTACCTTATAGAATAATATAATATATACTCCTATTTATATAATATATTCCTTTTATCACCGTGGTGTCGAGACCAGCTCACACGTCAACTAATTCCACGGGGTACCTCTACCTCCCAAGTCCCACCAACACAGGTACTGCGTAACTCTGTCCACCAAGGCTTGGACAGAAGAAATCACCAAGTGATTTTCATCTAGTGGGATTTGAACCGAGACCTCATGGTTCTCAAGCCATTTTTATTGACCACTAGCCCACACTCTTACATAGCAACAAGTACCCAATAAACAATAATTCATGTGAGAATGCACGGGAGAAAAATATTATTGATTAAAAATTGACAATGATACAATGAGCCCTATATATATATATATATAATACATGTCCTACTCCTAATACATATGGGATTAGGGTTATTTACTACTATTTACTATCCAACTAACACTCCCCCTCAAGCTGGTGCATATAAATCAGATGTACCGAACTTGTTACATATATAACTAATACGAGGACCAGTGAGGGACTTGGTGAAAATATAAGCAAGCTGATCATTCGACTACACAAATTTTGTAGCAATATCTCCCGAGAGTATCTTTTCTCTAACAAAGTGCAATCAATCTCAATGTGTTTAGTTCTCTCATGGAACACTGGATTTGACGCAATATGAAGAGCAGCTTGATTATCACACACAAGTCCCATCTGACTAATCTCACCAAATTTCAACTCCTTGAGCAATTGTTTGATCCAAATTAGCTCACATGTCGCTATAGCCATTGCTCGATATTCTGCTTCTGCACTAGACCGAGCAACTACATTCTGTTTCTTGCTCTTCCATGACACCAAATTTCCTCCTACTAAGACACAATATCTAGACGTAGAACGTCTATCAAAAAGTGATCCTGCCCAATCAGCATCTGAGTATCCAACAATCTGCTCATGACCTCGATCCTCAAATAATAAGCCTTTGCCTGGAGCTGATTTTATATACCGAAGAATGCGGACAACTGCATCCCAATGACTATCACAGGGAGAATCCATAAACTGACTCACAACACTCACAGGAAAGGAAATGTCAGGTCTAGTCACTGTGAGGTAATTTAATTTACCAACAAACCGCCTATATCTTGCAGGATCACTAAGAGACTCTCCCTGTCCTGGCAGAAGTTTAGAATTCGGATCCATCGGAGTGTCAACAGGTCTACAACCTGTCATTCCTGTCTCCTCAAGAATATCTAAGGCATACTTCCGTTGTGAGATCACAATGCCTGAGCTAGACTGAGCGACCTCAATACCCAGAAAATACTTTAATCTGCCCAGATCCTTAGTCTGAAAGTGTTGAAAGAGATGTTGCTTCAACTTACTAATACCATCCTGATCATTGTCGGTAATAACAATATCGTCAACAAAAACGACCAGATAAATACAGAGATTTGAAGCAGAATGTCGATAAAATACGGAGTGATCAGCTTCACTACGAGTCATGCCAAACTCCTGAATAACTGTGCTTAACTTACCAAACCAGGCTCGAGCAGACTGCTTTAGACCATAAAAGGACCGGCGCAACCGACATACAAGGCCACTAGACTCCCCCTGAGCAACAAAACCAGGTGGTTGCTCCATATAAACCTCATCCTCAAGGTCACCGTGAAGAAAAGCATTCTTAATGTCCAACTGATAGAGAGGCCAATGGCGAACAACAACCATGGATAGAAAAAGGCGAACTGATGCTATTTTAGCCACGGGAGAGAAAGTATCACTGTAATCGAGTCCAAATATCTGAGTATACCCTTTGGCAACAAGACAAGCCTTAAGCTGATCAACCTGGCCATCTGGACCAACTTTGACTGCATACACCCAACGACAACCAACAGTCGACTTACCCGAAGGAAGAGGAACAAGCTCCCAAGTACCACTGGTATGTAAAGCAGACATCTCGTCAATCATAGCCTGTCGCCATCTGGGATGAGACAGTGCTTCACCTGTGGACTTAGGGATGGAAACAGAGGACAAAGATGACACAAATGCACAATGGGATGATGACAGACGATGGTAACTTAAACCGACATAATGAGGATTAGGATTAAGTGTGGACCGTATACCTTTTCGTAGTGCAATCAGTTGATCAAGAGGAGACAAGTCCGCAGTATTAGCAGGGTCAGGTGCAGGACGTGAATCAGCTGGGCCTGATGCTGGGTGTGGACGACGATGATAAGTCAGGAGTGGTGGAGTAGTAGAAGGTTGAACTGGACTAGGTGGTGGCACTGAAGCTATAGTTGGTGGAACTGGACTAGGTGGTGGCATTGGACTCGGTGGTGGCAGTGGAGCTATAGGTGGTGGAGCTGCAACTGGAACTGTAGGTGGTGGAGCTATGGAGGAAGATGAACGGGAGAAAGTGACTGAATCTCCAAAGGAAGGAACTGGTAGCACCTCAGAAATATCTAAGTGATTAATTGGACCTGTGAAGTATGATTGAGTTTCAAAGAAGGTAACATCAGCAGACATAAGAAATCGCTGAAGGTCAGGAGAGTAACATCGATATCCCTTTTGCTTTCTCGAGTAACCCAGAAATATGCACTTAAGAGCACGAGGAGCTAACTTATCTTTTCCTGGAGTAAGGTCATGAACAAAACACGTACTCCTAAAGACACGGGGTGGAAAAGAGAACAAAGGTAAGTGGGGAAATAAGACAGAGAATGGAACTTGATTCTGGATAGCTGAAGATGGTATACGATTAATAAGATAACAAGATGTAAGAACTGCATCCCCAAAAACACAGCGGAACATGAGATTGTATGAGTAGGGTACGAGCAGTTTCAATAAGATGTCTATTCTTTCTTTCAGCTACCCCATTTTGATGGGATGTGTACAGACAAGATGTTTGATGAATAATCCGACGGGAGTTCATAAACTGTTGAAATGGGCAAGACAAATACTCTAGGGCATTATCACTAGAGAATGTGCGGATAGAAACCCCGAATTGATTTTGAATTTTAGCGTGGAAGGTCTGGAAAATAGAGAACAACTCAGATCGATTTTTCATAAAAAATATCCAAGTACACTTGGAATAATCATCAATGAAACTGACAAAGTAGCGGAATCCCAAGGTAGAACTGACCCGACTAGGACCCCAAACATCTGAATGGACTAAAGAAAAATGTGACACTGCTCGATTATCAAGACGCCGCGGAAATGGGAGCGAGTATGCTTACCGAGCTGACATGACTCACACTCTAAAGTGGACAAGTGAGATAAACAAGGTACCATTTTCTGAAGTTTTGAAAAACTGGGATGTCCCAACCGTTTATGTAATAAATCTGGTGAATCAGTAACGGGACAAGTTATTGAAGGAAGACAAGATGTGAGTCCATGTGATTTTGCAAGGATAAGGTAATAAAGTCCATC
>ML295029.1:784-20204 GCA_005239495.1 Nicotiana undulata | reverse complement strand
CTATGAGATTAAAAGGACTACCAGGAACATAAAGAACTGAGTCTAAAGGTAAGGAAGGAAGTGAACTTGCTTGACCTATTGCAGTTGCCATGGCTTGAGACCCATTGGCCATTGTGACTGTTGGAAGAGATTGAGAATATGAAATACTAGTGAAAAGATATTTGCTACAAGAAATATGATCAGATGCACCTGAATCAATGACCCAAGACTTGGTAGTTGAAGATTGGGAGACACAAGTCATACTACTATCTGTTGGAACAACGGAGGCTAATCCTGAAGATGTCTGTTGACGTGCTTTGTACTAAAGGAACTCAATATAATCCGGTAAGGAGACCATCTGGATTGGATTCAATGCATTGGATCCAACGGATTGCGAGTTAAAGGATTCAGGTACAAATGCCATTATAATGTTGCACCAGGAAAAAGAAGATTTTTTCACGCCGGAAATCACTATTCACGCCGGAAAAATATAAAAGTGGTCGGAATTTGATTTAAGTTGGATGGGTAGGCTCGAAATTGTAAGGGGAACAAGCTGTCCTGAAGAGGCGTCGCCAAAAAATGGCCGGAAAGTGCTGTACGCGCCGGCGCATGAGCTCACGCGCGTGGGAGCGCGTGAGGAGGCTGCCGCCGGAGATTTTTACTGGGGTTTGGTCGCCGGACAATGGTGACTCTTGTGGTAGTGTTGGATTTTGCACAACACTGACAGAAACAAGGCAGACGCAAAAAACTTTGAAAAAGTTGCCGGAAAAAGGCTTCCGGTGACTGATTTTTCTTCCCGGAATCGCTGGAATTTATGCACAGCTATAAATCTCTCACAATTGCTCTGATACCATGTGAGAATGCACGGGAGAAAAATATTATTGATTAAAAATTGACAATGATACAATGAGCTATATATATATATATATATATATATAATACATGTCCTACTCCTAATACATATAGGATTAGGGTTATTTACTACTATTTACTATCCAACTAACAATTCATTTGAGAAAAGAGTTGTTAACTTAACCTAAGTTTTAGGCATACATATTTTCCAACTATTATCATTTAACTGTATTGCAAACTCTGTTCGACCAATCATTGCCCTGTCATTTAAACTGAAGGGAGAATCAAAATGTAAAAATATCTCTCATGGTCAATTTTGTTTCCCCAAGCACATTACTCCAAATGGTGAAAGATAAACCACATTTAACATGGCTCACATCCACAAGGTCACAATACTGATGACAAACATAGAGTTGCTGAGCCTAGTCACCCAAATTTGACATGTTAACTATCTTGAATATAATTGCCTTTGATCAAGTCATTTGCCATGGTAATTCATTTTTAAACAAATTAAGGCAAAACGTTTCTCTAAACACTCTGATTAAAATTAACATGCACCACAAGAATGAGCAGTTCTTTTCCTAAAAACACAGGCACAAATTTAAGCTACTCTTTTTATTTTGCATAAACTTAGTTACTAAAGGAAACAAGAATTTAAATTTTTTTATAATATATCAAAAGAGAGTGGCTAATAACCTGAGTTTTCCAAAAGTTACATTATAGATGCTGATAAGCTGAAAACTGCAATACCTGTAATTTTGGTTTGTCTCATTTGGGTTAGGTCCATCTAAAGGCCACCTCTCAGGATTGAATTTATCAGCTTCTTCCCAATGATTGGGGCACCGATGCAAGTTCCAAACAGAAATGAAAATGTCTTCACCCCTGTGAAAGTGCTTAATAATTTCAGAAATATGATGACAGAAAAATGATGTCAGAGAAACCTAAACCAACACATAGTCCCAGAGATCTAGACAGATGATAATGGCCACACGCTAAATATGGTGCAGATGTAAGTTCATCTTTTAAGGTTTATGATGATAAGATCTCAGTTGATCACTAGGCATGTTACCCATGCCAAACCCGAACTACTGGAAGCCTACAAATGCTAATAGAAGCCTATGATCAATCTGTTAATACATAACTATATGTTACAATTTCCTTTATGGTATCTTCAAATGAATGGTGCAGTATGCAAAAATTAATCACTAATCTTAGTGTTTCTAATTCAGCTTTTTCAAGATAATCAGTGAACCACAGCACATAATTTCTCCAATTTGTCTGAAGCCAATTACAGTGAATGACCACAATTGATCATGATCACTCTTTGACTATACCATTTTCCACTTTGCCCTTGCAGAATGTTCCAGGCAGAAGGAAAAAAAGGTATATAATATGCATGGTGAAGGCTTCCGTTTTCGATGTTAAGATACTTTTATGAGAAGGGAAGACATTATAGTGTAAGTCAGACAAGAGAGAGAAGTCTGTCAAAATTATTGCCAAACTACAGAACAAGTTTAAAGAATATAGCTGACAAAATGACACCAATATGCTACTATCCCAATATTGATGGTGCAAATGTTTCTGCAAACAATGAACACCTGTTTCTCTCTTTCTCGGAGCAGGATAGGACTTATCTGCGGTATTCACTTGTTTCAGCATCTCTACACCCTAGGCATAGAAGATACACCAATTTTTGTAGTAAGATCAATGAGGTATTATTCAAGTTGGAAAAGCCAATCAGTTGATTTTCATTATCTAACAGCATACATCTGGCATGCTAAAAGCAGCCTCAAATTTTTATCCCTTTGTTCCTAATATTTCTGTTCGAAGGGAAGGAGAGATGCATTTTCAGAGTCTCCAAAAGATTGTATACACTCATGGTGCAAATTTATCCTAAATTTAATTTAGCATGCATGAGAGGCTTGTGCAGAATGCTTCTCAAAACAGATTTCAGGATAACCTTTTTATTGGGTAACCTCCAAGTACGTCCTCATCAATAGAACGACGAATCAAGACGGGTGGCTGTGGGTATAGTCTTAAAGACTGCAAAATGAAAAGAAGTATTACACAAAGGAAACAGTTGTGAGCACAAGGATTTATGCTTACAGGTAACATTCTCCTCACTTCATTAATCACACGAGTTGTGTATCTGAGTTTCTTTAGATCTTCAATGGTTGGAAACCTATCCCCCAGAACTGAATCGACCTGAAAGTAACAATACACTAAATATGAGATACGTAGATGCTTTCAATAAAAGCTGATTTAATTATATTTTATGTTAACCTACCTCATCTTGAAGTTTGGCCATGACACTAGGTTCCTGCAGTTATTTAGGATTGAAACAAAGGTCAAAGACTATAAGGAAGAACTTAAAAACTACCTATTGAAATAAGATCTCCTTTCTCATATCACAAATAAACCATAATTTCCAAATGGTTCAACCATGAGAAAAACTTAAGATCTTGCAAGTATGGATGTTGAGTAAAACACAACATACTCAAAACACGACATGTAGACGATCTTAATTGACACTAAAGCATCTATTATGCGCATATTCTTTTTGAAGGAAAAGGCTTCACATAGAACTGAAAAACATCTGCATAGGTTATCTGAACTCCATATTCTCAAGCTTCTAGTAATTGATTTTCATTCTATTTTATGAAAGGTGTACACACATAAGACGACATGCTTCCGAATAGTTTATATATGCACATGTTACTGTTACTGACAGAAAGTCTAAAATGAAGAAGGTAAACCGGAAAAGGAAGTAACCTTCCACCCCTAAATGACAGCTGAAGGAAGGATGTTAAATACTTATGCTTCTACCTGAACTTGAAAGGGGTAGACTAACCTTGGACAACAGATAAAAGGTCCAAGTGAGCACTGCTGCAGATGTCTCGTGTCCAGCAATAAGCATTGTCATGAGGTCATCACGGAGTTGCTTGCTTGACACCTACAACTTAGGGCATGAGAATTTTCCCAACCAAATTTTTGGGCAGTATAAATGCATTCAAGACTCCAATATGTCATACCTCATCGCCAGACGCTAACAGGAAATGGAGGATGCTAGGATCTTTTTCGTTCATGTATTCCTCGTGAAACTGTAACTCTTCTTCGTCTACCATCCTCTGAAATGCATTTGTAGGTACACTCGATTCAGAACAAAATTACAAGCAAAATCAATTTTAATACGTGTCAGAAAGGCACTGACAACATAGGAAACAGAGTTAAAATACTTGCATGTGAGTACTCACCCAAAGCAGCATCTCTTTCAAAATTTCTATTTGCAATACAGTCTGCAGCGTATTTCCTAATGGCTTCGTTCTAGTGCTTAAGCAGTCTGTCTCTTTTGCCTTTATTTCTCGACTTTATTACTGTCTCTTATTATTAGAAGAGGAAAAATACATCTTTTTTGCTAAGATCATACATCTTACTGGGAATAGTTGGACAAGCTATTCTCAAACAAAATTGAGAAGACATCCATTGGACAAAGCCTTTGAATCATACTGCAGGTCAGTTAAGAAGATATAACAAACTAGCCATGGAGCTTTGCAGTATTAGAAAGGGCACCACTCTGTCCTAGTCACAGTCCACAGAGATGTATAGGTCTAGAGAAAACCCACACATCCACTTCAATAAAGCCACTATGCTATTTCAGTTATAGGACATGTTCACAGAATCTTTCCCAAATCAGATTACCACTTTTTGTTGATTCTTAGTTTGTATCTGCTGAGATTTCATCCTGAATCATACTAACTCCTGCCGTATTCAAACATGTTATTGTCCTTAATTAATACTAAGGTAAGTTTTTTGAAATATATAACATAAACGCTACTACAAGTTATGAAGAAACAGCGAAAGGAGAAAAAACTCATAAATTAGCGGTACTAGGATTGTTAGGATCTCAGAATCCCACTTGTGATCCTAGGATGATCCTTTTCCAATCTAACCACTTTTGACATATGCGATCTGTTCTCATCCTTTGTACCTGGTGTGATAGAATAACTTACACGTAGGAGTTTCCTAATGGGTTCTACAAGTAGCATAATACTTTCTTTTATTATTGGACAATATATCTAATATCCAAACACATTGCTTCAAATTCAATGTGGAGAAGTCACCTTGAGTTTACACATTAGCATTGTAGCATAGGTCCTACCCAGTGATGTTGATTAACATGCAGCTCTTACGTCAGAATAGTGCCTGAACAATGGCAGGAACAGTGGCTAGAATTGTATTGATATATTGGCCGGGCAGTGGCCACTCAAAAAGTGGTAGGAACAGTCGTGAGAAGAGTGATCAGATGGTCATTGTCATAATGATGGAACTGTGTCGGAAGAGTCACGAAAAACAGGTGTAATGAGGTCAGAGCGATCACTTGACTAAAGCACAAATCTGGCAAAATGCACTGCCTCAGAACAGTGACAGAAAGAGATGTCGTGGCATTTGGAAAGAGTCATGGAGTCGCCAGAACGAACACTGAAAAGAGATTGGAATAGTAAAACTAGGAACAACAACAACAACAACAACCCAGTATAATCCCACAAGTGAGGTATGAGGAGGGTAGTGTGTACGCAGACCTTACCCTTACCCTAGGGTAGAGAGGTTATTTCCAATAGACCCTCGGCATCTTTCCCTCCAAGAACTCCCCACCTTGCTCTTGGGGTGACTCGAACTCACAACCTCTTAGTTGGAAGTGGAGGGTGCTTACCATCAGAGCAACCCACCTTGTCAATAGTAAAACTAGGAAGAATGAAAATTTTGGCCGATGGAGCAGCTGTAGTAAGTCATTACCAAGATCGTACCATGTGAGAAAATAAGAGAAGACATTTTTTTTGATAAGAGAGAAAATAAGAGAAGACATTGGGAGAATGTTTTAGACAGGTTCAATATCTAGGAGCTGCTATAGATAATTTGTACAATACATGTAATATTTTTTTCCTCTAATCTCATATTCAAACGTTCTACCAGTCCTTGTATGAACCTCTGCGACTTGCAATTTCATTGACGCGGTTCAAAAGTTTTTCTTCAAAAACAGCAAAAGGTTAGGGGTTTCTTTTACGGAAATGTCCTTTCCTAGTAGTTCTGCATAATGCTTCATCTCTAGTCTACGCAACAAACTAACTGGTTATTTTATCATCCAAACAACAATAAAATTTGTAAAACAAGTAGTTCAGATTGATCTCTGAACCAAATAACTATATTACCTTACATAGAGCAATCAAATCATCCAAGGTGTCATTAATCAACTTTAGAGCTGTGTTGACCTTTTTTAGCTTAGGAGAGATATCTTTCCAGATAGGTATCTCCCAAACTGGAATGGGTGCAACACTGCGATCTTCTGCTTCTCTAAGCACTGTATATACAGCCTGAACAAGACAAAGAATCACAAGCACAGGCACGATCATGGCTTTTAACAATAAGTAAAACTAGCAATAGCTGCAACAAAATAGACTAAACAAATAAAATAACTTAAGAAAAACATAGTACCTCCACAATACCAGTGTCTACTGTTAACGAGTCGAAATCATAATTAAATACAGCTTTGCCAATGATGTCTAATGTTAGACGGGAAAATAGTGATTCCATCTCAACGTCTTCTCCATCAGATGCAGCAGCATCAAGCTTTTTGCACAACCTGTCGGTTGCTTGACCAAATAAGCCAATCATAGCTGCTACATACTACAATCAGCAATGGAAAATGATAACAAGAGTTTAGAAGGATTTGTCCTTCTTAATACTACACAAATAGATGAGCAGATAACTAAAAAAAAATGAATTAGCTCGACAGATATCAGTAGGAGACCAACTAACATTAACAAATAGTAATACAATAAGTAAGCCACAAGAAGCAGTACAATTGCATTGTTACCTTTTGATGCAATGCTGGTACAATAGCACGCCGCCTGACGCGCCAAATTTCTCCATCTGCAGGTATAAGTCCCTTTCCCATCACAAAGTCCAATATTTCAGCTAGGATACCCTGGCCGTGGAGAAGGCAGAAGAAATCATCTTAGGAATTGTGAGTTGATTATTCTTTCCTTCACTTTTACATTTCGACAAACTAATAGATACAGGTTGCAAGCTCTTTACCTTAGAATAAGCCTTTGAATTATCTTTCAGTATGTGTTTGGCTATTGAAGGATCAGAAACTATTAAGAAAGACTGCACAACAAGGTCAAATCATCAAATAATCATTCAGAGGAGGTCTAATTCACCTTTAAGCTTTCAACTGATTTTTAAATGCACTGCTGAAGAAAAAAAGTGCATCTTCATGAAAATGAACAAACCTTGGGACCGAAGGTCAAACGAAAAATTCCACCATAAGTAAGGAAAAGCTCATAAAGTGGGATGAAGAAAGCCTCATTCCGAACAGCACTAATAGATCCTTTTGCCTCTGGAATGCGAGGATAATCACCCAGCCATTGAGAGAAGAACTGAAAGAACTCCTTAGGCACACCCAATTTAGACAAACCATTTTTGACCAGTGATGGGAATCTACTCCATAGAAGAAAAAGAGCTTAAATTTAACAACAGAAGAAACCATAATAACTTCAATTGCCTATTATTCATGTTAGAAGTAGAAATATGTTGCGTCAAAAGAACGCATCAAATCAAGTAGATAGTTTAAGTTCACGAGTAATACAACAACATATCCAATGTAATCCCACAAGTGCGGCCAGGGGAGAGTATAGAGTACACAGCCTTATCCCTACCTTGTGCAGGTAGAGAGGCAATCTCCGATAAACCCTCGGCTCAAAGCAAGCATGCAAAATCACAAGTGTATACAGAAAAGATATACAATGGTAAAAATGTCAAAGAAGCAGTAACAACAGCAAAATAATAGTAGAATCAAAACACAACATTGTCAGATAGTAATAGAAATCTAACAATATGGGAGTACGAGAATAACACTATCACTGCTGGGATGAAAGGAAAGACGCTCGACTCCTTACGATGTTTCTACCCTGATTGTTGACCTCCACACTCTCCTATCAAGGGTCATGTCCTCGGTAAACTGAAGATGCACCATGTCTTGCCTAATCACCTTTTCCCAATACTTATTCGGCCCGCATCGACCTCTCCTCAAACCCACCATAATCAATCTCTTACATATCCTCACTGAGGCATCCAGACATCTCCTCTCTACATGCCCGAACCATCACAACCTTGTTTCCCGTAACTTGTCCACCACGGAGGCCACGCCTACCTTGCCTCGGATATATTCATTTCTAACCATATCACTCCTAGTATGCCCCAACATCCATCTCAGCATCCCCATCTCTTAACATTCCGTCCAATAGAACATAGTTGATCTAACCACCACTATGTAAAACCTACCTTTAAGTCTTGGTGGCACGTTCTTATCACACAAGACACTAGATGCTAGCTTCCATTTCATCCACCCCACTCCAATACAATGTGATATCCTCGTCGATCTCCCCATTGCCTTCTATCCCAACTTTCTTTTCTATTCAAACGAAAAAAAACAATAATTTTTCCGCTTTCTCACAACTTCCCTTCCTTTTTGTACCCTTCCCTTCTTTCCAAACAAAGGGTAAAACCAAATGAGAATAAACTACCACTAAAATTTACATTATACAGCATCGGTTGAAAGAGCTTCCTTCATGCTTTAAATTCAAAATGTACTTCCTTTACACAAATTTTAAAATTACTCGAGGAGTGTGCCACCATCCAGGAGGTCGGAACTACATACATAACACCCAATGTGGTTCATACCTTCACTGGACCCATGCATAGTGGTAGCTTATTCCACCGAGCTAACTTTTTTTTAATACTCGAGGATGTTCTCATTATTAGATTTGATTTCAAAACTTTAAACATATAGTGATAAAATTGTTTAAAGAATATGCAAAACCACTATAAACCATACACTACAGTAAAGCAGAGAAAAAGACAAAAAAGAAATTCTTTCAGAAGTGTAAGTGAAGATACCCTGTCTGTTCAACAGTGAACTCGCCAGAAGCAATACGAGCAGATAATTCAGCTCTCCGTTTTTCTTCTAGAAGCTTCTCCACAGTCTTAACTCCCTCGACTACCGACTCTGGGTCTCTTCCATTTGAAGAATTACACCTAATTGTGCAGCAGTACCCATAATTCCCTGCATAATAATTAAAAATTCCATATTAATGATATTTGTACCAAAATAAATGGGGAAAGTGGAATAAGATTAATTTGAAAGAGAAAGGATGATGATACCATTGAACTTAGGAGAAGAAGTGGGTCTGAATTTGGGGAGTGTTGATTTATGGAGGGAGTGAGTTGGGAAATGAAGAAGTGGAACAGAAGCTGCCATGAAAAAGATAATAATGGAGAAATGAGTGAAGTTTGTGCTGTTAAAAATGTGGCGCTCTCAACAACCGTTAAAAAACAGCTAAAAGGATTCTCATTTGGATCGTTGGAGCGTTTTGATGTAAAGATACTACCAGCCGTCCGAAAGTATCTTTGTTTTGGTTAAGGCCAACTAAACAAGAATGGGAAATTTGGAGTACCCAATGTTCGGTAGGAGGCTAAATTTGCCGAGGGGTTTTGTCATTATTTGCTCCGACTTCATGGAAATTTAGAGCATGTTTGGAAAGTTTTGAGTGTGATTACACAGTTGTTTATTTGCCTCGACAAGTAATCACCAAAAATAGACAAAACCAGTTTAAGAGCTTGTTTGGATTGAATTTTAAAGAGTAACTTATAAGCTAAAAACTAAAAGTGTAATATTTAATTTTTGGGTTTTGGTTTATTTTTAACTAGGAAATTTGAAAAATATTCTCTTACAAGCATATAAATGGTGACATTTACTAATTATGTTTGGTTGATGATTATTCGGCTAACGATGAACATAAAACAATAAGAATAAGAAGATGCAAAGCTCAAATAGATGAGCATAATTTAGTGTGAGATTCCAATGTTTGTCAATCAAAATAGAGATATACTTGAGANAAAAAAAAAAAAAAAAAAAAAAAAAAAAAAAAAAATTTACTTTGCTAATATTTTTTTTATTTTCTTCATTGCCCCATAAATATGAACTAACAATCTTTCAGTATCCGTTGTAAATTATAAGAATATTTACGCGTTATTTGATTTGCTAGACAAAAGATTAGATAGCCTAATTAAGTAAAGCTATTACATGCATAAAAATAAAAATAAAAATTTCTTATGGTTTCTCAAGTTGAAATTAACTTTGGAACGTAAATGTATAGCACAACTCAACATTTCCTCATAACCAACAATATTACCATTATATTATGCCACACCACCACTCTCCCATTTTTCAAAATCAAAACTTTATTCAATTCCTCTTTCAGCAAATGTTCAAATTTTATTATCAATAGAAAAATAGTAATTATAGTAAAAAAAATAAGTCTATGTACACCAACCAAAGAAATGTCCCACTATGCAAATTCTTTTCAATTTCACAGAAAATGCTAGGCAAAAATCAGCATTTTTATAAGGTTTTGCCTCTATTTTAAATTCATTGGATTTCATAAGCAACTTCTAAAATCACACCAAGTCAAATCCCTGTACTGACCTACTCGAAAGAAATTGTGAATTTTATTTTTTAAAAGAAATAATACAAATAGGAGTAGAAAAAAGAATTCCAAAAAAAAGAATATATTACCCTAGAAGAAATGCATCCATGTTAAGGTAGATACTACGACGCTCCTTGACGTTGATGGCATATCATGATTTAACAAAATTTTGCAATTAGTGAGTAAGAAGCAATTATGGAACTCAAAAGTATAATTTTTTTAACAAAACTTTACCTGGAAAAATGATACATCTAAAATTCTAGAAAGATGACACGTACAAATAAAGTTCAACTAATAAAGTAAATAACTAAAAATGCAGTTAACCTCGTTGGTGGACTTGAATTCAACTTTGAGATCACCCCTTTAAGTGAAGATACGCTGGTAAATTTCCCAATGCACAATCAAAACTAAATAGGACGGACCGTACCTGAATAACTCATGATGCTTTGGTTCTTATCTTTTTATCTCCTGCTTTTAAAACGTTACAAGGCACATTAATACAAATTAATTAAATGGAAGAGGAGAAGAACCATAACGTAGGGCTGCTTATCGGCCGGTTATTTACTCTTAACGGTTTGACTTATCGGTTATCGGTTTTTAAATGTATTAATCCGCTAGCCACCCGATAAGATATCGGGCGGATTGGTATCGGTTTAGCTCTAATCGGGCAATTTATCGGCCTAATTAAGTCTATATTGTGTGCATTAATTACTTTTGTTGAAAGTGTAATGAAATAAATAACTGTAAAATCAAAATAGAACCTAAAGTCTTTCCCTTCCTCATCCTTACGACTCTGAGTGTGTGAAGATGCCAAACAGATACTCAAATCCATCACAAATGTCCGATTCAAATACTGAGCCTCACCACAGCGCATAGAAAACTCCATAGATAATGGTTCATTTCTTTAAGGGATGAGATGTGGACTTTGTGAAAAGTGGAAACTAGAAATGTTTTTTATATTTTATACATATGGAAAAAAATAAATTTTATATATATATATATTTTTTTTCTTTTTCTTTTCTTAACGGGTTAACGGATTATCCGTTAAGAAAATTGAATAATTCGTCCCCGAACTGATAAGCCGTTAATAAAAAAAAATTTAATCCGTTCCCCGTCCGTTAAACCGTTAACCCGATACTAATAAGTCATTAAGCTTCGGTTTTCGGTTTCGGATCGATTTTGAACACCCTGTACAAAAACTCCAGCAAAAAGAGTGCAGAAACTGAAACTAAAATCTGCTAAACTGAAACTTAAAAACTACAAACTGAAATTAAAATATGCGGAAATTAAAACTAAAATAAGTGCAGAAACTAAAACTAAAACAATCGTACTGAAAATGCGTTTGGAGGGGTATTTTTGTCTTTACGAAATGTTTATCCAATGGATTATAATCCTAGTATTGTTATTTCACATCTAATGTGGGATAAGTTTATACCGATTTGGTATAATTATACTAGTATTATTAATATCCGTAGCCAAACATCAAATAAATTTAATCCCAATTTTTATACTGGGATATTCCACCTAATACCTGTAACCAAACGACCACTCTAAGTATTATACATGTGGTAGTGTTTCCTTATTTCATGTGTGTCATTGGTTCCTAGTTGAATAACACTCGTTAAAAACAATTTTGTGTTTTACTTGTTTTTTTTTGTTTTTTTAGTGCAAATATTTATTATAGAAATATTTTCTAAATTCTTATATTATTTTTGTTATTTAAAAAAATAAAATAAATCATGAATTCCATTACATTCATGAGTGGGACGATGCCGATTACTCATTACAATATGAGTTATTAAATTATAATTACGTATATTTTAAAAAAATATGTACATTGAATACCTATTAATAAATAAAATGTAATATTTCTTATATTCACATATATTTGCTGCACATTAAAGTTTATTTGCGTGTCCTTATATTTAATTATTAACTTTATTTTAGTATAAAAATATCTAACTACATAATTATATTTGTTCAACCAAACATGACATAAAATTACAATGTAATTATAGTACGGCAAACAAATATGTCTATATAATTATAATATTTTGTAACTACTAGATTGTGTAATTATTAGGGTAGTAATTATACCAAATTTCAATTACAAGGTGTCCTTCCGAACAGACTTAGTGAAAAAAAAGGATAATTGAAGAAAAGAAACGTTTTAGAACTATCTGCTTAGTCATGTTATTACGCTTGGTAAAAGTCGTTTTAGAGTCTATTTGGGTTAGTTGATTAAAAATAGTTGATAAGTACTAAGTATTGAATATTTTTAGTATTTGATAATAGAGCGTAAGAAAGAAATATTTTAAGAACTATTTATTAACATGACACTTAAATAATCTGAACTTGTAATCCATACACCCCCAATATTTTAGTATAAAAACTAAAATTCAATCCATCTAGAGCAGACTATATAAATCATGTCCAAACATATTTTTTTGATTGTGATGATTTATAGTGCAAACAATTTTTTTAGAATATGTGATTCAAAATTCTATAATACTTGTTGCTTGTTTTGCCATGTAAGTATGTAAAACTGTAAACTCATTCGCTGAAAGCTGATATCTCCAAATTAGTAAAAAATGTGGAGTAGCATGTTAACGATGCCAAATTGTAGGATAAAGAGGTTGCGGATGTATATTGGAGTCCATGATCAAAGTGTGGTTCTTTTGGATAAGTGAGATCAAAATAAGTGTAAAAAAAGAAAGAATAACATTTCTCTATATATAACGCCCTTTTAAGGGCGTTATACTTTAACGTCCGTTTATAGCGCTTTTTTATACTTTAACGTCCGTTTATAGCGCTCTTTAAAAAAACGTTATATATAAAACGCCTTTCTTAAAGGTGATATACCCGCAAGCTGATAGGACAGGTACGTATAGCGCAGTTTATAAAAACGCTATATGTATAGCGCTTTAATAAATCGCGCTATACATACATAAGTAGTCGTCCCCTTCCCTTTCCCCCACATTCAGAAACAGAAGCTCCCCCCCACCCCCACCCCACCCTCATTTTAAAAAAAAAATCCAGCAGTACCCCCCCCCCCCCCCCCCCCCCCCAATTAACTTGATAAAAAACTCGAGTGGACCCCATCGTCCCACAAAAAGTAAAGAGTTTGGGTCTCACATCCTAGCCAAGCATTCTATTGTTGTGGGTTGCTCGTTTCAGACTCAAATTTCCAATTCTTCAACTTTCTGAAAAACATAAATCGAGGTATTCCGATTTAGTTTATATCGAAACTCGTATAAATAATGCATATTAGTTGTTTTGAATATGTTCCATGTTGTTTTGTGTTTTTTTTTTGCGATTAAACTGGTATGTTATTTTTATCCGGACTAAGATATTAGTGTTTCAAAAAATATGTAAAAATTGAGAAATTATTATTATTTGTTAATAAATTACTTTTACTGTTTTATATGTATTTTCGTGAATGTTTTGTGATTAAATGTATTTATTGTTTTTATCTAGTTTAGATTATTTATTTGCTTAAAGACTAGTAATATAGTGCCCTTTTAGTGTAGTAAAATGTAGAGCCTTTTAGCGTAGTATCCCTGTAGTTTAAGTATCTCTTATACTCAAAAATACGTCAAAATAACTGATAGATAAACACAAACTCTGTCCAATCAAATCTTGTATAATTATAAATATAATTATTTAATTTACAAACAAACATATAAAATTATAAAACTAACATGTAAAATAATATAACTAATACATACAAGAATTAAAGATAGCTTAGTGCTACTAGGCCTCAAATATCGAGCCTGAAACCCATATGTGAATACTATGTCCGATTAAATATTGTATAATTATAAAATTAATTATTTAATTTACAAACAAACATATAAAATTATGAAACTAACATATAAAATAATAAAACTAACACATACAAGAATTCAGGATAGTTTGGTGCTACTGAGTATCGAGCATGGAACCCATATGTGAATACT
This sequence comes from Nicotiana undulata, assembly GCA_005239495.1. NCBI lineage: Eukaryota > Viridiplantae > Streptophyta > Magnoliopsida > Solanales > Solanaceae > Nicotiana > Nicotiana undulata. The sequence continues at coordinate 5,869 of ML295029.1, read as the reverse complement.
TAATAATTAAATATTGTATAATTATAAAAATTAATTATTTAATTTACAAACAAACATATAAAATTATGAAACTAACATATAAAATAATAAAACTAACACATACAAGAATTCAGGATAGTTTGGTGCTACTGAGTATCGAGCATGGAACCCATATGTGAATACTTAATAATTAAATATTGTATAATTATAAAAATTAATTATTTAATTTGCAAACAAACATGTAATTAATGTTGTTTAATTTACAGTAGACGACATGGACGTGCAGCCTATGCATCCCGGACCTTTCTGCGATGAGCTACTGTCGTTACAAGGCGATCATAGGTCCACCCACATATGGGAGGGAGAGTTACTGGCCCAAACTCTCCGCGGTAGAAGAGTGGACGACATGTGTGATTTTCTGAAGGGCAAAGTTCTCCACCTCCGTGTAGTCACACGCATGCGGGATTCTACGGGATTTTGGAGATCGGGCAACTGCAGCTCGATTGGTCTTTGGTCACGGCCCTGATAGAGCGGTGGCGACCGAAAACACACACATTCCACCTGCCCATTGGCAAGGCCACCATCACGATGTAGGGCATGGAGGTTTTATATGGGCTTCCCGTTAATGGACACCCCGTTGCTCTGTTGCATGCCATGAGAGAGATGACACGTGGGCAGTATTTGGACATGCTACAACAACTCACTGGTTTTAGGCCACATGATGAGACAACACAGGCAGGGGCCAGTCGCCTGAGTTTGATGGCTGTTCGACAATATTTGGAGATATTGCACCCCGACATCACTGGCGAGACAGATGATCTGGATATTCACCGGTATACGAGGTTGCTGCTACTCCTTATGTTTGGAGGGGTCTTGTTCCCGAACATTTCGGGGAACCTAGTCATCTTGAGATTTCTTCATCATCTTAAGCGGCTAGATTATTTACCCCAGTACAGCTGGGGTGCTGCTGTTCTCGCCTACTTGTACAGGAAGATGTGTCGGGCGAGCATGGGCACTCAGCATGACGTATGTAGATTTTTGCCGCCGCTACAGGTGACAACATATTCAAATACTCTATTCATTATAACATATCTAGTAAAAATATATCTTAAATTTTACGCCAACTTTGTATGTTAGGTTTGGGCATGGGAGCGGTTCCTGCAGTTGCAGCCACCTCCACCAACATTACCTCCGGATGTACCACCTCCGTTTCTCCCTCTATCTAGGAGGTGGGTTCTCTATTGGGGATACGTACATATCTACGAGGCTCGACATAATCTCCCCCTTTGCAGGGATTTGTTGGATATGCTGGAGGGCGCACAAGTAAATGTATACCTAAGTTTACTTGGCATAGCTTCACACATGTTGCGTATACTCACGTTTTCTGTTGTCACTTAATAGTTCGTCTAGACGCCATACAACGACGAGTTGATAGGTGGACTGTTGATTATTGCTCGGCCGACCAACTAATTTGAAGCTCTTCCGTCCTGTTGATGTGCCTCGATATTGTGGAGCATCATGCCACAGAGCGGGTACTTCGCCATTTTGGCCGTCCGCAGCTTGTACCGAGACCGCCAACATGGCATCCCACACATTACCAGTGGGATGATCATTCTAGGGTGGACGACGCATATGTGGCATGGCTAGAGGCGCAAGTCGATACTTGGGACTGGCGAGCTGGCCTGATTCTCCCCCCCCCCCCTTCACCGAGCCGAACGAATACTTTTCATGATTATATGCCCTAGTACCGCGACGTTACCCAACTTTTCGTCGGGAATCCCATTCATCGAGTTGGAAGCCGGTACGTTCCATATGCCAGGTGGCACAAGGCACTGATATGTTATTTGGTATTCTTACTTATATAATTGTAACCTAGCGTTCTGTAATTTATATTTTTGTAACGACCCGACCGGTCATTCTGTAGAATTTGCATTATTATTACTGTTTTTGCCTTGTCATACATTGGTTATACTATTTATAATATGTTGGAGTCGGTTGGCTCGGGTTCGGAATGGTTGAAGTGAGAATTTAGACACTTAGTTTCTAAAAGCAACCTTATAGTTGGAAAAGTCAACTGTGAGTTGATTTATTGGTAAACAACCTCAAAATTCAGATTTTATGGCTCGGGTAGCTTCGTTAGATGGTTTGGGACTTAGGAGTGTGTTCGGAATGTATTGTCGATGTCCGGTGTAGAATTAGGCTTGAATTGGCGAAAGTTAGATTTTGGCAATTTTCAGTCAGCAGTGGAAAATAGGCTATCGAGGTCGGAATAAAATTACGGAAGTTTGATCAGGTTCGTAATGTCATTTTGGATGTGTGTGCAAATTTTCAGGTCAATCATAGGTGTTTTGGATGGTTTCGGCATCGTTGGTGAAATTTAGAAATTTCAAAGTTCCTAGGCTTGAATTTGATGTGATTTTGGTGTTTGTACGTAGTTTTTGGTGTTTCGAAGGCTCGACTAAGTTTGAATGATGTTATGGGGTGTGTTGGTATGTTTGGTTGGGGTCCTGAGGGCCTCAGGTGTGTTTCATATGGTTAACAGACCGACTTTTGGCTTAAAAACTTGGCAGATTTTGCTGGTGTGAGTTTCTGGTTTCCTTCTACGCGATCGCGGGAGGAAGTTTGCGATCGTGTAGGCCTAGCTGGGGAGGGCAGGAATTTTGTTATACGCGATCATGTGGAGGAGGTCGCGATCACGGAGGATGAGGCTGTTGTGCAGTGAGATCGGGTGGTATGGTTCGCGATCGCGTAGAATTGAAGGGCGCATGAGGGGGCTGGACCATTGTTCTTCGCGATCCCGTAGAGGGGTCTGCGGTCGCGTGGGTTCCGGTTCTGCTGAATCGCAATCGCGTGGAGAATTTCGCAATCGCGTAGGTTTAGCTGAGGGCCAGTCTTAGAGTGTTCTTCGTGATCGCGTGGCAGGTGCCGCGATCGTGATGAAGAAATCCCTAGGCAGTATATAAAAAGCCAATTCGCGACCCTTCTTCACTTTTCCACCATTTTTTAACGAGATTGAAGCTTTTGAGAGGGATTTTTGAGGAAACCAAAGGGGAATCACTTGGAGGTAAGATTCTTGACTTCATAACTCTATTATATGTGATTAAAGACCTAATTAGTGGTGATAATTTGGGGGAAATCGGTGTAAAAAGGGGTAATTAGAGTTTGAGATTAAGAGACCTTCTACTGGGGATTTGAGGGGTCATTTGGACTCTGATTTTAGTGTTCTTGATATGTATATGCTCGTGAGAGGATGAGGATCATTTTGGTGTAAATTTTATCGAGTTTTGAGACGTGGGTCCGGGGGTCGAGTTTGGCCAATTTCGGAATTTTGAGTACTTTTGATAAATTTCGATCGGGTTTCATTCCTTAGCATATTATGATGGTATAAATCTGATTTTTGGTAGATTTGGAGCACTCGGAGGTCGAATTTAGAGGCAAGGGCACTGCAGAGTAGTATTCTAGCCGGTTTTGAGGTAAGTAACGTTTTCAAGCTTGGAACTGAGGGTTCGAAACCCCACATTACCTTATATTTGATGTTAATTAAGGTGTTGCACATGCCAAGTGACGGGCGTGCGTGCATCCACCGAATGTTTGTGGCCTGGCTCATCCCATGGCACTGCCTAATGGTTATTTCAGGCTGATATTTGTATTGTGAAGGTTTTTGTGATGACCCAAAAGGTCATCCTAAGTAAGTCTAGCTAAATCTGTGTTTCGAGGCCCTGAAAGCCTCTGTTAATCTCACCTCGATATGCGTGCGCAGCCCGGGCATGTAGCCGGGAAGCTTCTATGTGAAAATTTGATAAAAATGGACTTTTGAATTGAATAATTGAATAATTGAATAAAGTTGACTTTGGTCAACATTTTTGGTAAATAGACCTGGACCCGTGATGTGACGGTCCCGGAGGGTCCGTAGGAAAATATGGGACTTGGGAGTATGCCCGGAAGCGAATTCAGAGGTCCCAAGCCCGAGAAATGAATTTTTAAAGGAAATTGTTTTCTGAAAATAATAAAGGATTTTGAAAATGAATTATTATGTGAAAACCGTGTTACCGGGCCTGTATTATGGTTTCGAAGCCCAGAAAAGGTTTATTATATGTTATGTGACTTATCTGTAAAATTTGGTGTAAAACGGACTTGAAATGACGTGATTCATTAAAAATGGGAAATTTGGAAGTTTATGAAGTTTGGGAAAATTCTATGAGTTTTAAGGTTTGATTCCTTGTTTTTGGTGATATTTTGGGTGATTTAAAAGCTTGAATAAGTCCGTAGGATGTATTGGGAGACGTGTGTGTCTTTGGTTTTGAGACCCGAGGGCTCGGGTGAGTTTCGGGTAGCTAACGGGGTGTTAAAGAGTCAAAAATCTGGTGTAAGGTTGTTGTTGCTGGTGTCCCAGGTTTTACTCTATGTGATCGCGAAGGTTCCCCTGCGATCGCATAGAGATAGTTGAGGATCAGGTCGTTCTTCTATGCGATCGCATAGTAGTGTTCGCGATCGCATAGAGGTGTAGGAGGTCTGGGTGGGGGGCTGGCTAGGTACCCTTCGCGATCACAAGGTCTTGTTCGCGATCTCAGAGGGCGGGGTCTTTGGGCTACGCGATCACATTCATGTCTTCGCGATCGCAGTGTAGGGGAATCCCAGGCTCTTCTTTGCGATCGCATTCTTTCAGCCGCGATCGCAGTGCATGTGAACCAGACTCTCCGCGATCGCATTCCCATTCCCGCGATCGCCGTGCATATTTTCGCCCAGTTATTTAAAAGGCCAAAAACAGAATGTTCAATTACGAGAATTCCATTATTTGCACCATCTTCTTCCTCCCCAAGCCCCATTGACGACCTCCAAGTCATTCTACCCCCATAACCACTTGGGTAAGTGACTATCACTCTAATTACTTCCATTTTCCTTCATCAAACAGTAGAATCTAGGTCTAAATCACGAAATCAAAGTGTGAAATTGGGTTTTTTGGGTAGTGTTAGGTTTTTGGGAAAATTGGGTGATTTAACCTCAATTGGGGTCGGATCTTAAAACTAATTATATATTTGAACTCGTGGGGTAGTGGGTGATCGGGTTTTGGTCCGAACCTCGAGTTTAGACCACGTGGGCCCGGGG